>JAOVVB010000049.1:18840629-18853434 GCA_028570985.1 Heterobranchus longifilis
ATCCAGAGAAGGACCACCTCCAGCTGGATTCTGCTTCATGATGGTTTGGAGCTACACATGCTGCTCCTGAGCTCCCAATGATCCAGACCCCCTCTGCCCTCTGCACCTGTCTGACTCATCCTGGTGCCGTACTGAACTGGACTCTTAGACATTTTCTGTTATGTTGAACTTCTAGCTGCCTAACACAATATGTCTTCAAAACTATTTCTGGTATCTGTTATCACTCAAATGAAGATGGGTTCTCTGTTGGGTCTGGATCCTGTCAAGGTTTCTTCCTATTGCTATCTCAGGGAGTTTTTCCTCGCAGCTACCCTCGGGCTTGCTCTCCAGGGACATTCTGAGCATTATGATTTATGCACATTTTTCTCGCTCATAAACATTTCCATAATTTTCTTTTCACTTTGTGAAACTGCTTTGAGGCAGTGACCGTTGTTAAAATCGCTATCTAAATAAAATTTAATTGAATTGAAATTTAATAGCAAATCAGTTAATAAACTGAAGCAAATATGAATGTAAATAGGAACAGAAAATAGGAACCTGTCCATGATTAATTGGGAGTAATTTAAAGTAACAAAAACGGAAAAGCACATCATTGAGCGGTGGGGTGTGGTTGAGAGTTTGGCTCATCTGTGAGCCAGACAGAGAAAATAGAAAGCCTACGGCGAAATAGTATGGCTGACATTTTTATCTCTCTTCTCTAATAACAGAGCTATTAGACTTGCCGATAGCAGCCTATGGCTGTGGCCTACTTTACCGTTCCCCATGTCACTCCCAAACCCTGAGAGTGTGTCAATTTCTTTCCACCTCTCCTGTGGTTAAAAGTGGTAGAGTATGCTTAACAAGGACAGGAAGCGGAGTTCTCGTCATAATCAATTCCATCTCTGTATGGCTTCACATGTGTTTGAATAAGGCTTCGAGACAGAAAGACACATAAACACGTGTCGTTTCTTACTACGGTAATAGAAAGGCTAAATAAGATCACCAGCTCCATATACTGTACATTACCACAAACTTGTCACCCATAGATAGTGATAATTTATTACCTGCAGGACTGCAGAATGGGCAATGATTAATTGTGTCAATTAAGTGATCAGCTTAACCATAAATTGATATGGTCATTATACAGTATCTGTCACAGGGACACACTGTTTCTGACTTAGTTCCTAGTTACAGTATGTTCTGTAAAGGCTTATGGGGAAAAAAAAAAATTCAACACACACACAACATTCTCAATGCAACATGAAGAAGGAACAGCTGTAAGTTTGTATTACTTTTGATTCAATTCCCTCTGAAAGTCAATCCTTTTGTATTTGCTATACACTTAAGATGTCTGGGTTTGAGGTCAAAAGTTGATTATAGCTTTGCTTACATGAACAATATTTCTTCAATCCTAATAAAATCAGTCTAAGAAGAGATTCTGATAAGATGTGCATTTATGTGCTTTGCTCAAAGCATCTTATCAGAATCGAACTCTTGACATGCGCACAGCGGTTTCACCAGCTATGAAGCATTTAATCTGCCTGAAATGTATATTATAAGAAGAAGAAGGCTTTTTTCACAACTTTGAAGTTAGGTTAGACACCCTGTCTTTTAAGACAAATCCTGTCTTTTGTATTATTTTTCATTACATGAGTTCATGATCGGTTAGCTGATTCAAAATGTGTCTAAAATGTGAGGCAGTTTTCTGCCAGAGACCAGAAGCCAGTGGAGGAAAGTCAGAAACAAAGACAGGTAGGAGACAGTTTAACATAGATTTCTTCCACAAAATAGATTGGTTGAACTCGCTGCACTTCCAGCAGATGCCAATGCCATGCTGACCAGCGCTAAAGCCATATTTCATCAGTAACACTGAACTGAAGTGGTTTAAATTACAATTGACAACACTGTGCTCTTTCTATCATTTATACTGTACATACTGTATATACAACGGTCAGCCTTAACATTATGACCACTGACAGGTGACGTGAACAGCACTGATTACCAATTATAACCCAGCAAACTAGCGACAGTATCATGGACACCCAAGGCTCATCCATGCCCACTGGCACCAAAGGTCTGACTCCACAGAAAAGCCAATGCAGCACAAATTGCCAAGACAAAAAAAAAAAAAAGCCAAGACTGGTAATGATAGCAACACACCAGAACATCCGGTACACCACAGGGCCCAGCAGTCAAAGAGCCTAAGGCCTCACACCTTGCTTCCAAATTCCCCAGATCCCAATCCAATCAAGCACACATGGAATGCACTGGACAAACAAGTTTGATCCACGGAGGCCCCACCCCACAACCCACAGCAACGAATGACACCATAGCACCATGACCACCAACACTGTAGCACCCCCCAGAGGACCCGCGGAGCACCGCCCGAGGAACCAGAGCCACTCCGGTGGCCAACTAGGTGGTTTCAAAGTTATGGCTGATCGTTACAGAACCCACTTGGTGTTAGTAAACGTGGGCGGAGCCTAAGTGGAGTCAAAAGGATTCCCTGAGCATGTTAACTAATGCAAGTTTATGTGAATGTGTATGCTCACTCTGCTGAAGCATGGGTGTTGCTAGAAAAACTTGGTAGTACTTTTGGTATTTTGGTCCTTCCAAGTGCTATCCGGCACAGGATTCTCCCCAACCTGGAGATATATCTATTGTTTCTGTAGCAGTTACTTAAGGGGTCGGTTTGCCAGCTTGATGCCTTTCGATAATTTTATGACACAGTGGGAACTTTATGGTCTTTGTCTCACTGTATCAGGGATCTAACACACCCTTTTGTTTACACAGTAAATGCTAACCCCTTTTATCTTTATTCGACAGAAAGTTAAATAACAGAGCAATATCACTATTACTTCGACTAGTGAGCAATATCACTATTTAGGTGCTTACAGAGTTACGAGAGGAATGACCTAATGTTATTACTCTTAGTTCCAAAATTTCTGATTAACATTAGGTGGCACGAAAAAAAACTTTAGAGACATACCAACAAGAGACTATACTTTATTTACACTGACCTGATATGAACTGTGCGATAAAAACACAAGCAAAGTCCAATGATCACCTTTGTCCAATTCTTTTGTCTTATTGCATGAAACCAAAATTGAGTTAAAATTTTTTACTGATGGAAAGTGATAAAACTTAACTTAAACGTTATTGCGTTTCACTAAGTTTCTGTTTTTTGCTTGTAGAGAGCACATAATCATGATGTAGGCTCTTAAAAAGTCTTTACAGTAAGATGTAAAAAGAATGCATTCTTGTAAAAAGAATTCCATCTCATATATGATTGCTTAGATGTTCACAGAGGAGCAATCTTCGAGTGCAATGCGAGCCAATCTAAATTTAATAGCAGCTTGTGTTTAGCACTGTTAAACTCCATATCATAAAGATTCCCATCAAGTCACGGTGTAGATGCACTTTCGGCTGCTCTTTATAGATCTGATTTTGTTTTGGGCCGGACTAAACTTCTTCAGGCTACAAATAAGAGTGAGTAACAAAAATGGATTATTTAAAGAAGATATTTAAAAGCATTAAACGACATATTAAACCCAAAAGCTAGTCATAAAAGGAACAAAATCACAGAGAGCTTAAAAGGACCTCTCTCCTCTGTATTCGCTCACCCAGGAACACATCTGCAGGCGTTTCTCGAAATTTGCCTAGGTATCTGAAATTGTGAAAAATTAACTAGTGACAGATATGTGCTGGTGTCGTTTTGAACTAATATTCCCAAATTGTTAAATGTTTGACTCACTTATGGAACCAAATGTCTTTCTCGGGTCAGAAACGGTTGTTATAATGGCAGCAGAGTCATTATAGCCAACACTACAAGCTTTTCGGAAGCCAAGCCATTGTTTCACTTGCACTTTACAATATGGTGGCACTGCTCGGCCACTGGCTCAAATGCAATGGGCTGGGTAAAGTAACTAAAGTAACACGGTAACTACTAAGTCTATATACTGTAAGATATTCATACAGTTTACTGGTCGGGAATGGAAGAAAATTTTTATTTATGGAAACTTATCACATCGACTAATGTTAGCACCACATGTGGCAAACATATGCAGAAAATAATACATTTATTCTAACACACAAAAGATCAGATCAAATGGATAACATTTTCATACTGAATAGATTATCAAAGGTTTACGCGACCCTCTCATTTTGATCGATAATTCATTCCGGACCGATTCAGAAAACAACTAAAAGAAGCTGCATTAAAAGCATGGAAAAGCAACAAAAGTCTCCAGCTTAATGGAGTTATTGTAAGCAGGGTACAGTATACTGGAAATGTTAAGTAATGTTTAATTCATTTTAGCAGAATATGTTCCAGGTGGGTAGCACGGCGGTGTAGTGGTTAGCACTGTCGCCTTGCACCTCCTGCGTCCGGATTGGATTTCCGGCCAGGCTCGATTCCCGTTCCTGTGTGCATGGAGTTTGCGTGTTCTCCCTGTGCTTGGTGGGTTTCCCTTTCGGGTACTCCGGTTTCCTCCCACAGTGCAAAGACATGTAGGTTAGGCTAATTGGCGTTCCCAAATTGCCCGTAGTGTGTGAAAGAGCGTGTGAGTGTGTGTATGTACTGTATGTGTGTGTGCCCTGTGATGGATTGGCACCCTGTCCAGGGTGTACCCTGTCTCGTGCCCTAAGCCTCCTGGGATAGGCTCCAGGTCCCCGCGACCCTGAATATAGGATAAAGCGGTATAGATGATGAGTGAGTGAACAAAAGATCAATTAACCCTGATTGCTAAAAAGAAGTTCATTTAAACAGCTAAGTCAGGGCTTAATTTAGGGATTAGTTTGTGCATGCACAAGCCACAGTCGCAAATCCTATATTTATTTAAGTAAATACACAAATGTAAGCTAAATGTTACGTTAATTCTTATGCTCTTCAATGCTTTTCCTGCTGACACTTTAAACCAGACGAGTATGGCTTTAGGAAGGTTCCAAATATAGTAACTCAAATGAAAAAGCTCTTAGATTAAATAAACTAAGATGAAATCATTTATCATGCAGGCAGCCAAAGTGTTTTGGTTTATACTTTTGGAAGATTTTATCAGTCATCTCTATGATAAATTAGCCTTAGGATACACAATGCACTGCAAGTGTTTAAAAAGCTTAAGAGCTCTTCATCCGCATGGAATTATTTGGAGTTGGATTATAAAAATTGTCCATCGCAATGTTTTTTGGATGATATATACACAAATTGAAAATCTATTTTGAAAATGCAAATCCATACTTTTAATTGGCACTGCATTTTACTTATAATTTCTTATATTTGTTTTTAGTTTTTATGGTTGTGTTTTGGGTAGGACAAGAAGAAGTAAAATAACTAATGTTACAAATATCCTCACTGTTATTCTTATATTTTTAGCATTACAAGAGAATCTGTTGCAGCCACAACTATCTGCTGATTTCGTCACTTCCTCTGAAATGCACTGTGCACCAAAAAAAAATCCCTCCCAAACTCCCTCCCGCACTGTTTGATGGACAAGTCTACCTTGTTGACAGTGAAAATGTAAATGCAAACAGGATTGCAAGGGCATTTTATATTTAGCCATGTAGTGTGGGGATGATGAAGTGCAATTGCAAATGGAAGGATTGCTATTACTTTTTCAATGTGGTAGAATCACAAATTGAAATGCAATATTGAATAAATTTTGCATTTGCATTTTAATTTTGCCAACCATTATACATTGCTGTGCACGAAAATATAAATGCAAATAAACATTTTGAATTATGTGCTCATATAATTATAAATTATAAATAATATAATTTATAAACATATGCACATTTAAACAAGAAAAGCAAATGCAAGTATAAACTGCCATTTTCAATTTAAAATGTAAATAAGCCCAGAAGATAATTGGAAGTTTAGGGGTTTTGCAGTGTGACTTTGTGCCACGTTTAGTTTGAATTAATTCAAGAAGGGTTGTGCTTAATCAGGCAGTGGCTGAGTTGATTGGACGTTGGATTTCAGATCTTGAGCTTTTGGAGTCAGAGCTTCAATCAACTTGAATCATTTTTAGTCACAGGTTGAAAATGTTAATTGGTCTTGTCTGTTGCAAGTCCTCGGTTAGACAATTTTTATCTTAAGCATCTTAAAGGACTCTACTGCACTTTAAGAGACTCCACTGTGGACCTTCTAATGTGGGCAGATGACAACACTAATTAGACTGACATACAATAGCAGTTTGCTTTCAGGTTGTAGATTGAACAGTTGGTTTCTTGGTGTTGTTATGACAATTTCTAACTCAAATTGCAATGTGGTAAATAGCAGGAGAAACCCCGCATGTCAGTCCTCATTCCTCTTGCTCTCTCTCACGACCTTAAAAGGCAGTCTAAGTTCAACTCCATTGACAATGCACCTCAGCAGCAGATTTAAAATTGTGCAGTCTTCCTAAGTTTTCTTATTGTTGGTTCAGTGCTTCATGGCCTTCAACAAGTACATTCTCACCTCCTCCATAACAGTCTGGTTCAGCTCATTCACCACCCAGGACAAGGCCAGACTATAGCACATCATCAGCAGAGTGCATAATCTTCTGTGAATTGCAAACTCTCCACAACCTGTATCTGTTTGGGATTATGAACCTTTTGCATGGTAGGGCAATCAGAATCATTAAAAAATAATGTTTGTTGGTTCAAGATGTACAATTATATATTCTGTTGTCTGATTTTGACATAACCATACATTGTACTGTATATGGAAAAAGTTAAACGCTAAAATTATAACTTTTTACATTTTAGCAAACATTAATTAATATCATTGATATAGAGCAATATTGACATTATTTGCACCATATGAATATAAATATTATAAAAAGTGAAAAGAAATGTCAATTGATGGTCAATAAACCATGGAACTGTGTTGTATTGGATTATACAATACAATACATATCATGGATTTGTATTATATTGTATAACCATCAAGATCAAATTAACTCTACACAACAACTAATGCAACTTAAAATAATACACAATTACCATTTTTAGGTGGTACATCTTAGAACTGGGCCAAAAATGGGGGCAACTGGGAATACAGTCCTGATCTTATTTAAACCATATTTATTTTCTAGCGGCTTGGAAATTCTTTCTTGAAGGGCACCCCTGAGATCAGGTCTCAGTCAAATATTTTGCTATTACATTTTGGCACCTCTTGGCTAACTCAATCATCAATATATTATTAGTTTTTATATGCTGATGCCACATAGATTTAGTATATGTCTATACCAGAATTAGCAGGGAATTCCAATTTCCACCGTACAATAAACCCTATGAACATGGCACAACTCACCTCCATTATGATATACAACTTATCTCATCTACAACATACTGTATCTTATCTCAAACCCAGACACTACATATTGCACACCAGACTCACATAGCAAAGTAAACAAAGTTTTGATCCAGTTTATGGTTTAAACAATTTTCTCCTGCCTGCCCTAATCTACTTAATTTGTTACTCACCCACCTTGTCTGCATCCTTGCTTTGTCTTTGACCTAAATCTTTGTATGAGGTAGTATAAAAAGGGTTTCAAGACTAATATTGTTACATGCCAACTGATGGCAGCACAAGGCTGTACGCATAGTCATCTGAACGTTCATAAGTCAGTGTGCCAAAAGACATTGTCCTGTGTACATCGGGAGCTGTGCAAGTGGTAATGTTCTGACCACATGCATTACCATGTCTGCTATTTCATCATGGATAGCAAGTAAGAACAAAGAACAAACGTGAAATTCTTCATAAAACTGGGCAAATCTGCCAAAAAGACGTTTGACATTGGAATTTGTTGAGGTGTTTTGAGTGGCATGCACGCTTCAAGGGTGGAAGAACATCATGGGAAGATGGCGAGAGATCAGGAAGATCCTTAACAAGCAACAAAATTGTCTTCACCATGTGGCAACTTGTGCTTGATGATTGTCATCAATCCCCAAAAATGTCCACATCATTTGGCAACTTGACCTTGATTATCATTAAGGAACTTCCGCACCCACCCTACTCTCACTCACTCACTCACTCACTCATCGTCTATACTGCGTTACCCTGTATTCAGGGTTGCGGGGGGGGCCTGGAGCCTATCCCAGAAGACTTAGGGCACAAGGCAGGGTATACCCTGGACAGGGTGCCAATCCATCACAGGGCATACACACATACACTCACTCACACATTCATACACTACGGGCAATTTTGGGAACGCCAATTAGCCTAATTTGCATGTCTTTGGACTGTAGGAGGAAACCTACCAAGCATGGGGAGAACATGCAAACTCCATGCTCACAGAGACGGGAATCGAATATAATAATAAACTATTAATAAGTAAGCAATAGGTAATAAAGTACTTGCTTGTGAACATATTTAATCTTTAAACATTTTGATACCACTTTGTGGTCATTTAAGTGCTAATTTTAATAAAACATTGTCTGCCTTGACTTGTGTCTGTACTGTACAACATGTCAACATGACAGTACTACATCAAATTTATTTTATTTTTTTAATGGCCTGTGTAAATGCTAATGATAACTTGATATTTGAAACCTAAATTTAAAGTTTCAAAACTTTGCATCAGTATTGATGATAGGCTTGTCCAACATTGGGAGGTTACAATTTACAATGTCACCATATTCAGCACACACAGTGCAAACTTGCTTCAATGGGTGTTAGGCAATTAATTTCCCATTCTTGAGGAAAGCAGTCTATAAGTATAGAAAGATCATTATTATTATCATTTTAGTAGTAGTAGTAGTAGTAGTAGTATTAATAGTGGCCATAGTTTAAATAGTAGTAGTAGAAGTACTATAAAAGTAGTAATAGTAATCATAGTCATTGTCGTTGTGGTAATAGTGTTAATAGCTCTTTAAAGCTTGGAATAAAAACAATTAATCAACACCCCCAAACACACTCCATAGGAGGCAGGAGGCAGTGCAGTGAGACAGTGATAACTAATATGAATATATAAAGAAATCCCAGTAGTGCAATTGTAATGCTTGATGGAGTGTCTTCCACTGTCACATTTTTTATTCAAGCTTTCCTTTATTTACTTTGAAACACCACCCATGTCAGTAACAAAACAAGATTTCTTAGTTAGCTCAATAGCATCTATTACACCCACACTTTCTGCAGTGTCTCATCAATCTTTTAGCAGCCACAGTCCTTACAGCCTAATTGAATCCATCGTTCAGCACTTGTTAAAATGACAGACAGCCTGATACAGTTTTACAACAGGTAATGGTGTGAATATTAATGCCACAGCCACAAAGTAAGTGCAAAATTGAAAAGTTGTGGCATGAGGAACACATGAAGTGCAGGATTTGCACAGAAAATGTACAACGTTGTTTATGTTTAAATACTCTATGGTAGTACATTGGATTTTAAAGTAAACCATGCACATCTGGATAAATCCAGATTTAAAAACAAAATCCTAAGAATAAACTGCAGCATGGTACAGTACATAGCTTAACAGTTTTTACAATTATAACAGCCAAATCTGTTAATGTGATAACGTGTTCATTCAGTATATTCATATATTTATTTTATGATCACATAACATTGCTGAGCCTAGACCTGATCAGCTGAAGTATCAGATTTTGTTCTAATTAGCCTTACCAACAAGTGATTTTTTTTTTTATGGCTACAGCTGTTTAGTCACAAAGTCTTTTAAGTCCACTTAACATTGTGCATGTGAAAATGCTCTTTGTTCCACTATTAAACATAGGTGTGACTTTTTTTTTTTTTACAATGCAACTTTGATCTCCAATTGTCATTCATAATTTTTTTTCTGACCACAGTTCTTTCTGAGGTTGGCAGTTCCCCACTATCCCTAAAGATTTAAATAATGCTTTGATCTCCATATTAATATCTCCCTATTCATTTTCTTTGCTTTATGCAGGCCAATTATTTGACCATTCTGAAACAAAGTACATTTTTACCATGACCACAATATATGTATTCTGACAAGTTTTTTTAAAATAAATGAGAAGCTACTCCCTGCATCAGTTAGGGTTAAAAGGATTATTGCCTGTTGAAACTTATTAATCACTGCAGTAATTATTCAATCAAATGCTCTTGAGCAAGTGCTCTATTTAAAACCAAAGGCAACTTTTTTGGGCTAGTGTATTTATTAAAAAATGAGTCTGTGCTGGTTTAGGTGACATAAATACAATGCACTGATTATGTAATAGCTGTATCATGAATTAAATATTTTGCAGAGTAATAAATACGTAATGTGTGTATGTGCAATCAGCACAATTAGTGAAATTTAAGTACTGTACACAACCCTGTATGTGCAATCAGCACAATTAGTGAAATTTAAGTACTGTACACAACCCTGTGCAAACAGTCAAATATTTACACTCTGTACAGAGTTTTACCTGGTTGATGAGAGATATAATTTTTACAAAAAGTAATTTTAATGTCTGTTGACATTGCTGCTAAATTATATACTATGTAATGTGTGTTATATTTAATTACAAAATACAGTGGAACCTCGGATTACAAGCATAATTCGTTCTGGAAGCAGGCTCGTATTTCAAAACACTCGTAAACCAAATAGAATTTTCCCATAAGAAATAATGGAAACTCAAATTATTTGTTCCAGAACCACAAAAAATAAATAAATACATAAAATTAATTAACACACAATATAAAGTAAAAATAAAACAAATTAACCTGCACTTTACCATAAAATCCCGACAGATAAGTGTTTCCGTTTGTGCGCGCAGGCGCTGTGTATGTGTGTGTGGGGGGGGCTAAAGTAAGGAACCCCTTTACCCTCTCCCCCTTCTCGTCTTACACAGTTACCCTTTCTCCACTCTTTTGACACACAACGGAAACTGTTTTATCTAAAAAATAAACAAGAAATCTTTAATGACTGAGCGACACACTAACGGAATCACTGCTGTAGAGTAAAAATAAAACAAATTAACCTGAACTTTACCTTTGAAAAGAATCGTGACAGAGCAGTGTTTCTGTGTAGAGCAGAGAGAAAGAGTGTGTGTGTGTCTGTGTGTCTGAAGGCGAAAGTAGGAGGGTTCTGTGTGTGTGTGAGCGTGTGTGGCACGGTGTCCAATGACGCGCGCGCACATGGACACAAAGAACAGGCTGAGCCTTGAGCAGAGAGAAAATGGATTTTTAACCTCTCTAATGAGACTTGCTTTTGCATTACACGTGCGCTGTACACACACGCATACAGACACAAAATAAAATACGTTTTACACACACACACACGTGGTCACAGTATTATAGTAAACAGTACACGCGTGCACAGATGTTGATTATACCAGTAAGAGACGCGCAATAAGACCCAGCAGGGGAGACGATTACCAAATTATGGATTTCTCTGCCTCCGCCATGTATCTTTCTTCTACCTTCACTCGTTTTTTAAAAATTTTTTGCTCCGACCTGTCTATGAGGCGCCGAACTCTGTTAGCATCAGTGCGCGAGACCGAGTGTGTACTCCGCTCCGCGCTTAACTAAAGTTTTTTTTATTTTTTATTTATAATCAAATGTCTCCGCGTCACGCAACACAACTAATCGATTATGAAAGTCAGTGCCAACTCTTTTAGTAATCGTTTTTTTAAATCGATTCGTTGTTGCAGCCCTAGTCAGAATTTGGTGCCATCAAAATAGATTCATAAGCCCAACCTGCCTTGTGTTCAGGCTGTTGGAGGTGGTGGAAGGGTGTGGGAAATTTTTTTTTGGCACAGTTTGGAAATGTTAATGCAAATAATTGTTTGAATACCACAGATTATTTGAATATTGGTGCTGAGCACATGCATTCCTTCATGATCACAATTTATTCACTTTGCAAGGCTGCTTCAAGCCTTGTGATTCTGCAGTTCACAAAGGAAATGTCGTCTCAAAATGGTTACATGGGTATGACACACTTCTGTGACCCTATTGGCCATAAGATCAGAATTCAGTACAGCACTTTTGCAATGGGGTATAATTTCAAAGAAATATTTTTACATTTTATGGAATCCATGCCACAGGAAATTAAGGCTATTTGAGTAATTGGGGTGAGGATGCTGCTGTCAAGCACCGAGACCCTGAATGGACGACTCAATGGCGTGGAGAGAATTTTGAGGTTTGCCAAGGAGGAGCAGATCAGGATTTGGTCAGCTCCATAATCCACAAGTGAAAGTGTGGCATGCTGTTTTTTATACATAAGGTTTAATGGGAAACAGGAAGGGTGGTTTGGGAATGTCTTGAGATCTAGGCCCCCTGTACTCCCAGAATTACCGGGGGCCTAAGCTTTTAATGGGCAGGTCCATATGAAGTGACTGACCGCAGCAGATATTAGGATCTCCATCATAGGTAGGCAGGGCAATTACTGTGGCAGGAGGATGAGTAGCGGGTGTGGCGGGAGCTGAAGCTGGTGGGGCCTGTATTTGCTACATCTTGGCTGAAAGAGAAGCCAGGGTCTCTGTGATAGTTTAGACTCTGTGAAGTCTATTGGGTGAGCTCCTGGGTGTCATACTGGTGTGTGCCCAGGAGAACCCCCTCCCCCATTCTCCAGGGCCTCCTCAAGTGAGCCATCTGTGCTGGATTTAAAGTGGCCAGATTAAACAGTTACGTGCGGACACTTACAGTTCAGCAGGTGATGTTGCAGGCTTAGTAACTGTGTGAGCTGAATAGTACAGGCAGTGATAGTTTCACCAGCAGGCAGTCTTGTGGTCGATGTGCGACATGCAGAGGCTGGGGTTGATAAATTTAAAATGTGCATAAAATCCAACACCAAACAAAGTGGAAGTCAAAGCTGGTAAATGCTAAACGTGCACAATATATTTATATATATATTTATTTATATTTATTTATATATGTATGTATATA
>JAOVVB010000049.1:18859389-18872509 GCA_028570985.1 Heterobranchus longifilis
ACTTTGGGTACACACTGTACACTGAGTATCACTACCCATCCCCTTACTGTTTATGTTTTATGACCTGTCTCATAGTCGTCTGCTTTTCTTGTCTCACCTCTGAGTGAACCCATTATGTTTTATGCCCTGTCATACTCTGTCTGCTTTTCTCACCTCTAAGTGAACCCAGTATGTTATGACTCGTCATACTCTCTACCCACTTCTATATTATTTCACTAAGATTAATATTATGTTGATTAATATTATCATATACTTGTGTATGCAGCAATGTAACAATATTTTTGTTAGAGAATTGTGTTAATGAAGATTCTCAGGCATAGAAATGAACCAAGAAATATAAAAGAAGAGAGTGATTTTTGTAGAAACATTTTTAAGCCTTTATTGGAATGTTTTAGGCATCGCATTTACAAATCCAAACCTGCTATAATTTGATGTTCAATGAAATATAAAAGTCCACTAGATTAGCAATACTGGTCCAATAGTCATTCCTGTTCAAGCTCATTATAATCCTATTATTATTATTATTATCATCGAGAAATGCACTTCCATCCTATTAGGAAGGAAAATGCAAATATATGATATGATCGGAGGTAAAAGCAGTCACATATTTAAAACTAATTTGATGAAAATGCAAGAAAAAAAAGGAATATTTTTTTTTATTGATGAAAGCGCAAGAAGAATCAAAGCTCTGGAACAAACAGTCTTTTTTTGTCTGGTCTGAGCTCCCCCTGCTTTGCCTGTTAAAGGACATGAAGCACCTTGAGCATGACGCAACTTGGGAACAGGGGGAGAAGACTGCCATGGTCAACGTATTCTGGACTAAATCACTTGAATCGCTTTTTACTTTAAACATAAACAACACCAGCAGTTTTCTACATCAGTAACAAAGTGTCAATATTCCTGTTTAATTTTTTTTTACTCAGTGGGGGATTTCTTTTTAATTATTATTATTATTATTATTATTAATATTAGACACCCACAAATTACTGAGCAGAGGCAGAGAAGAGCTGGAGTCATTTTGGTCTAGTAATCGCATTTTCCCTTGTACTGGGAATAACATGAACAAACGAACAAACAAACAAACACAACATTCATCATCTGGATCCAGCAGACAGGTTTGGTGTTAACCGAAATGAGCTCTCTCTCTCTTGCTCCAGTGGCCTGCTCTTTGCTCTCCCTAGCCCCGACCACCCCAACCCCAATCCCTTTGTGTATATGTGTATGCGTATGTGTGTGTAGGTCGGTGGACTTTTTAGGACATGACACCAAATACAGGGTTGTGGCGACAGATGCTGGGGCCGATTTCCTCATAATCCTTCTTGGTATGACACACCTGGTAGAACTCGGGCTAGTTGATGGAGGGAAAAGAACACACACACACACAAACAGAGAATCGTGTTATAAAAGGCATGCTGACTTCCCAGTGGGAATAAATTGTTAAGTAGAGGTGTAACACAATGACATCTGATGCAATTATAGGTTTAGTGTTTCAAATATGCACACCTAAAATAAGTGTGACCTAAAGTGGACGCTTTTTTAGTTTTCTTGTTTCTTTCATTATGATTTTTATAAACAAATATGGACATTGTGCCACCACAAACAACAGAAATACCATGATGTAGAAATATCTTCAAACAGCTATCAGGTCTTGTAAATTTTGCAGCACCCGTTTCTGATGTTAGAATAGTCAATTCCCAAATTAGGCGGATTTAAAAACACATCTTAAGGATGCTGTAAATGCATCTATCTTGCTTTTTCCAGAACGAGTATTGTACCCCCCAGTCATATTTGTATTTTTATTGATTTAGAATATCATTAGTTTGTTCTGAGTAATACATCCCTATTGTGTAGGCTTGTGTGGTTTATCGCTGTCTGTAACTTACTGTTGAGGCCAGCATAGACCCTCCGAACCACACAGCGTAGCGCTGCATGTGGTGAGTGATCACCTGCACATCAATAGGCTTGGGCTGCAAGAGAAACACGATCACATACATGTAGATCAATGAGCAACGGTTCAAAATCGCACTTTCTTCATTCTAATGCTTTTCCGTCAGACCTTCAATTTGCCGCCACTGAGTTCTTCGCTCAGTTTCAGACGGGCATCCACGGTCCTCTTCAGGTCTCTCTGCAGGCGTCGGCCGAAATCACGGAACATGGTAGAACCTCCTGACAGGACAATGTTCTACAGAGGACACACATTTTTAAAAAATAAACTACATAAACCTTCTCAGCACAGTTTTATTTCATGAACATTATGACTTAACCTGTACAGTAATATTCAGGCTTGTGTTTAGCTTTTTTGTTCCTGAACTTTAAGAACTTCAAGAGAACGCAAGTCGACATTTATTATTAAAGTTTAGAGTAAAATATAAGTAGAATAGTCCAAGTATCCTGTGAATTAGAGCAACAGTTCAGCACTCAAAAATTATTAGGATGGCTTTGACAACAGTGTATTGCGATTTCCACTGATGTATAAAAAAACAACAACAAAGTAATGGCACCTCAGAGGAAACATGACTGCTGTTGGCCTACACCATAATGAATATGAATGCATTACAGCAAACAACTGCTCCCATTCAAACGTACCTTGTAGAGGGGACGACGAACATCAATGGGACAATTCTGGATTACCTCATCAACCACTTCCGAGATGGGCTGAGTGAAGTCCGGATTGGCAAACTGTCAGACACAGGGACAGATTGTAAGAGTAAAGTCTATAATGTAGTGCTGTTTTCAACACATCCATTGTTTTTTAACTGTGAGCACACTGTGTGCGAATCTCAATAACATAATTGATGCATCCTTGATTCCTACATTCTTTTAGTCTGTGACTCAAAAATCAATTGCAGCCATGTTTAAGCATGTGTCAATTCTTTAACTGCACTCAGAGGACTCAAAGTAAGAGAGGAAATGAGGCCACAAGATCATAGATTACAGAGGTGTTTTCAATGTGTATTTTTAATGTAGCAGATGATGTATGAGTACAATATGAATCCTGTCCCCTTTAATTTATTTAAACATTAATGCTAATAAACAAATCATAAATAAATAAATAAATAAATAAATAATCCTCAAAACCATTTTTCATATACAAAGTTGTGGTCTTTTTATATAGATTGAAAAACACACATTTGTGTGCTGTAATATTTATTCCGATTTATTAATTAATGTAAATCAAAATGCACTGTGCATGCAAATTTATAATATGCTGTACATCATGTTATAAATAAATAATTTTAGCATAATTCTTCATTCTATGCCTTTTTTTTTGTTGAAAACATTGACCTTGATTCCTCCATCCTCTCCTCAGATCCTCAGATGAAATGAGGACTTAGAAATGAAAAGCACCCGCTGTGTGTACATGCGTGTGATACAGACCTCAGGGTGGAAGAAGATCTCTGGGCCAAGGAAGCGCTCATATCCCACATCGATGGTAAACTCTTTCTTGCTGATGGCATTAATGCCGGTGTACTGCTTTATCCATTTAGAGCCGTCTGTGTCGTACTTATTGAATTCCTTCACCAGGTCAGGGCACACATAACTGAAGCGCTCCTACAAAAAGAACACACGCACACATTTGTATTGCACAGTATTTTGGGACTAACTCGTGAAATATATTTTCCTTCTGTATGCCAGTGAAAGGCCGCGTCAGAACTAATGGCTCATGTCAGAGTAATGACTGGAAGCCTGGGGGAACAACTTCATTATGCGAAACTAAGCGAAGCTCATCCAAGTTAAGCTCCCACACAACCTTCCAGCTGCATGCACAGTAGGAAAACAAAACAGCCTGGCAATTCAGGACAGACGAAATAACTGATGCTTATGCAAACAACAAAACAAAACATTAATGCTTCGGTCTGAAAAATATCAAACATTTAAACTAAAAACATGATTCAAAGGAAAGGCCAACCATAATAGTTGTGTGAAAAATCACTTACATAAATTGCCCATTTAATTTCCTCAACGCTGAATTTTTTTAAAGAGAATTGCACCATTAAACCTTAAAACATGAAGGATACTCTCTCTCAAACTGCACCAAGCTTCTATCAAATATGGTTTCATTAGAAGGAAAATTTTACATGTAATTCATAAGGCTAGTCTTGAAATTGGATTGCTAAAAGTTATTTCCTAATTCTTAGTTTTAGTTTTGATATGCTATAGTTACTTATGCAGCCATGGAATTTCCATTTACATCATACATATTAATGCAAAACATAAAAATAACACATCACATCTATAACCATAGATTCTCCTCAGTAGTGAGTGTATTCAAAGTTTATTAAAAAGAAAAAAAAAAAAGCTTTATTCTCTGTACTTGATCTAGTCTTTCTAGCAAAGATCTTTACAGGCACAGTGTTTGGGAAGATATTGACGCTGAAAATGTTAATGTCAAATCTCTAACACTGATTAAGCTGCTAGAAATCTGTGACATGTAAATAAACATTTGAATACTGGTCTGTTCTCTCCGAAATGTTACATGACCCAATATGCAAACATTCTCACTGATGCTAAGCCCTGTGCAGGCAATGAGCCACTTTGCAAGTCAATACAAGCTCCACAGTGACCTGCATAACGCTAGAGCTGCCCTGAAGCACTTTGAAGATTTACATGGAGAAGTTCTTTTGGAAAATCTTCCACAGCATTCGTAATTAGGTTTTCGAACTCTTATTCTGCCTTGAACTATACAAGCCAAATTAGAAGCGATAGCAAATTAATTTTTAACATTAATCTAATTAAAATTAAGGGTTACTGTTTCAGTTGGACAATTAGACAGCAGCTGGATAGCTCAGCTTCCAGGGAGTCATTAAAACAAAGAATCTAATAAGTCTAGACTCGAACACAATCGAATGTAAGGTGACTCAAATCTAACTCTGTTACACAAGCAACCGCTTACCTTGACGGCCTTGGCAGTCTCAAGGGACTGCTCAGGTGGAATTCCCACCTCTCTCTCCCTCAACAGTTGCTGTGTGAAGTAGGTAATGTCACGGCCTGCGATGGGGATGTGCTTTATGCAGCTGCCAATCACATAACCCTCTGCCTAAAAAACACAAAAATACAAAGAAACAAAATCACCTTTGCTTACCAATCACAGACAATTTTACTAATAAAAAGGTAAAATAAAATGCAATTGCAATACAAAATATAAAAACTGACATCTCCTCTTTTATTATAAATACTATTTATTTTAATAGTATTTATAATTAATCATTGTGAATAAAAATGAACAATAAAAAAATAAATAAATCAAGAAGGCAGTTTGCATATGAGCACAGCATGCAGTGTATGTTACTAACCACAGGGATGACGTGAGTGACTCCATCTCCACTGTCAATGACTGTACCGGTCAGAGTTCTCTCTCCAACCTGCCGAGAGGTCCAGGACGCTGCTAAAGCCAAGACTGCCTAAAAAATACACAACAGACTAATGTTAACGCACCATAATTGCAGTTAGAAAGAAGAAAAATAAGTCCATCATGACTCTTGTTCTGTTTGTATATTGCACCTGCACAGCGATATAAAGTCCCGGCACATTGAAGGACTCAAACATGATCTCTGCAGTGTATTCTCGGTTCTCAGGTGTGTTTAGAGGAGGCTCGGTCTGTAACAGAATCACCGTCAGTGCACAGACATCAATACACATGCACTACCTAAATATCAACAATATCACACTACTTCCAGCACAGCATTAATATGCACTAAATTTGCATAAAATTTCCCTTGCGGAGTCATATGGTGTGTTTATTTATAACTAAGTGAAATCATGTTGCTGTTTTAAACTATCTAGTTAATAGGCTATTATACTGGTTTGTAAACTAGCATGCTTAATAAAGACGCAAAATCAAAGTTACATTAAGAAACTAATGGCTGTATTTAATTAATCTTCCATAACTGCTATCTCGTGGTCAGAGTTGCTGTGATGAAGTATATTATTATTGCAGCATGTCTTTGTTTATACAGAGATCATGTAAGGAATAAAACAACACGGTGTGCTGTGTTGGGGAAATAATTAAAGACGCAGTGATGTGATGCACCCTAAAGCAAAGTGTTGTTACTGGTACCACCCAGATTCTTATTCCTTTTCTAAAAAAGCATGTCATGAAATGTTTTATCCTCTTATACCACAGATTTATTTTGTTTAGAGTTGGTGGGAAATCCATTAAACAAACCCAAATTAATTAAATTAAACACTCTATTTCATTTAATTCTGTTTTATTTGTATAGAGCTTTTAACAAAGAACATTGTTACAAAGCAACTTTAAAGAAATCAGAATTTTTATTCTTCCCCAATGAGGCAATGGTGGCAGGGAAAAACTCCCTGAGATGACAAGAGGAACAAACTCAGAGGAACCTGCCTCAAAAGGGAACTAAACTTTATAGGGTTGACACTGAATACTCTGATTATAAATCACTCATTTTATGTGACCATATACTGTAAAGTCAAGCAGTGCTGTGTGACTGTAAACTGTTTTTACCTAATGCTGTGTTTAGGCTATCCATGCACTAACATTAACTTTAGTGTGTCTGTTTATTGCCACATACAGTCAACCAATGGTATTACTGTACCTCTAACTTGTACAAAGTTCTAACTAAACATCTTGAGATTCATGATAACTTTTTTCACTGGGGGCCAGAAGCCATACAAGTATGTGTACAAGTTCTTACTACTTCTCAGCTCTTGAAGTCTACACTGAAGTCTGTCTGATAACCTGTTATTGCCACAATGATATGAATAACCTTTAAACATATTGGACTACTCCATATTGGTCTACTAAAATAGCAAAAAGTATTCATGAAAGGAGAAGTGGGCAGGCAAAGTTAAAAAAAAAAGAAAAAAAGAATTAATTATAAAAAAATAAAAAAAAATAAAAAAACTGAATTGGAACCATGTTGCTGTGGTGCATCACTAACCAGCAGGAAGTAATGGTCCTCAGGCTCTGCTCTCAGATACTTAAAGATGACCTGCTCCATGAATCTTTCCATTAGATCCCAATCCTCTACGATACCGTGCCTGATAGGCCACTGCATGCAAAGAAAGAATATGTATACTGCAGTGAGCGCATGTTTCCAGAGCAGCACCACTGTAATGTTTAACATTGCACTGAAAAGTGGAGACTTTTGTGCAGAATTACAGCTAATCACCTTGGTTGCATAGGTGGGCTTGTCGATAGCCTCATCCCCGATGAAGAAGTCGAGGTCATCCACGCCTTTCATCATCCTTCTTTGGGCCTGGTCTCCCACCTTTGCCGACTCTTTGATGGCAATGCCTGAGCAAAAACAGAGGATGATGGAATATAATGAAACTGGCAAAAAGCTGCAAATAGCATTACTGGGAATAGGGAAAAAATAATTTTAAATAATTTTAATCGGATCAAACTAAATTTTACAAGATTCATTTATTCATTTAAATTACAGAGGCAGCTCTTGGTTCAATACATGTATTAACATACATATACAAATGTATGTTATTTAAATGATTTAGTATTAGATAATTAATATAGTTATTGGTATATAATGTCACCAACATCTCTTGCACGTAAAATATAATTTGAAGGATCTGGGAATGGAAAATATTTGGTCATCAAACACACATTGTACACAATTTCAAATTACAGGCTTTTATTTAATTTGTTTTTAAAATTTCAACAGGTAAAATGCAATCACAGAAATCACATGGCAATGAGACAACCCATGCAGTAAACATTAAATCTTATGTTTTTACATGAAATTGAGTGCTCATAAAATTAAAAGCCATTATTTTGTCTTTTTGTTTACATCACCATGCTTTGACTTTAATATGCTATAAATTTTCTCTGTGAAGATAATGATGTACACAGTTTATTTTCAGATTCACCAAGTGGTTATCGGCCTATGAATAAATTATTATTCTTTGAAGAATTATCTGATTAGATGCCAAACAATGTTTTACTGTTAACTGAGTAAAAAAAAAAAACTGAAACACTAATCACAGATCAATGACAAAGCAGCTATTTAATAGACAAGCTAGTTTTTCCACTGGTATGAGATTTCAGCTGTGTTACTCATTAAGAACAGCCCCAAGTTGTTTTTAATCACCAGAGTATCAGGAAACTAATTTAGTTGGGTTAATGGGCTCCGCTATAGACTTCACAATATTACAAATTCGCCCACTGTGGATGGTACAACACATGGCTGCGGGGATCTTAACTAAAGGAAAGAGCTAATTTTATGTCTGTTCTTAAAGAATTACACTGGCTACCTGAGGCATCAAGAATTAGATTTGAACATCATTATTTCAAATTAAATCTTGACCACCCCAAGCCATTTAAGAATCCTTACAGGGAAATGATGATACAGTTGTACTTACATGATGGTACGATGAACTGTGGTTCTGTGTTTCCGGCATATCCCAGCTTAGTATATCTGAAACACACAAACAGGGAGAGAGAGAGAGAACAAGGCTTTGTGTTAAACAGCTCTCTTAACAGCACACACACAACTTGTAAAATGTACAATTACTGCTAAGCAATTTAACTTTTAATGCAATTATGGGAAGCATAAATTTAAATTAAATTTATTACATTTTAGATCACACAATTCATTTTCTATGCATTAAAATTAATTTCAGAGACCAATTTAGCTAATATGTTGTTGAGATCCCTGTGGCCTATAGCGCTCATCCTTGCAGCTTTACACCCAGCTGGCAACACACAAGCCTCTAATTTCTCAACTCTACAATGTAATGCAAGTACAATTTGCAATGCTTGGCTTCCACCGTGCTGCCTGCCATAGAACAGCAGCATGAGGTCATTCCGTCATGCCTAAGTTTGACAAAAACATATCGGGTGTTGTCTTTAATTCCGGCAAGTATGCTCATGAGCTTCAGATCATACAGGCTGCAGAGCATCCAATACTACATCATATCATGAGGCATGAAGACATTTAGGCAATGTATGACAAATACCCTGTGCTCTGTAACGAACTGACAAAACTCAGAGAGAAACTTAGTTAAATTATACTTTTGTTTAACCTCTACAAAAGTAAAATAATAACAGTGCACTAAAAATATGTTCAAAAATGATTTAGTACAAGAGTGCATCATCTATTCTGGCACTTCCAATGAGAGTTTGCAATTGTTATAAAAATACAAACATATTGCAATGGCATATGTGACAAGAAATCACATTATTAGTTCTTGAGGTTCGTGACAGAACCGTGTTTGCCCAATCACCCAGAGATAGTGATTTCGATTCATGGATGATGCTATAGCCATCTGCAGGTAGGAGGTTAGCAAGCAGGTTGCCTGTGCTCTCTCTCAGCTGGTGGGGCGTGGTATCATACTGACATTCCAACATCAATCATAGTGACACTATGAGCTCACACAAGTGGAATCAGCAGATAGCACTTGTCTTTAAGTACGTTTCCGCATTTCCAGATGTTGCATAAGCAGTTTAAAAAGATACCAGGTATAGGATAGATATAGGTACCAGGATTCCATGCGACTATTGTGGATGCGAGTGTGATGAGTATACTGGGCTAACAATTTTTTTAACTGTTTTTGGTGTCACATCTGCTCCTTGCACTTTTGATGTAACCTATCCAAAGCCGCCTGGCGTTTTCTTTTAGATCCTGTGTAGTGCTGGTGCAGCTGTGATCTTTTATCGTCCTTCTTTTTTCTATTTAAACAAATGTGTGCGCTTTCGCCAATTGTGAAAGCTGTACAGCTTCCTCTGCTGCTGCTCTTGTTGTGGAAATACAACTCTAGTAAGTTAATCACTATATCAATATTATATTCTCAGACTTGCTCAGCCATTACCATCATCAGTTTGTACATTTGCTGAAACTCAGATTTTCGGGTGAGCTAGTGAACATGCACGACTGCACCAAGGCTAAGAGAGATCAGCTTAATAAAGCATATTTGCATGTAAATCAGTCCACCATAAAGTCAAGTGCATTTTGTAAAACAAATTTCCTGACCACAGGATGCTGAGGTCTGTGCTTCTTGGCAAATGTTCAGTGCAGACTTACAGCTAGTTGAATGTATGTTAGCTTTATTGGCTTTTTTGGTGTTTGAATTTTAACACAAATCCACACCTACCAAACTGAACCAAACCACTCTGAATGAAAAATGAAAAATGTCCATGCGAAATTGACAGGAGAAGAACATTTTTCTGTTCTCAGACATTCAAAAGGTATGTTCAGAGAAAAAAAAGAAAAAAAAAATCAACAGGTTTCTAAAGATGAAGTAGGAGGAAGGAGACACAAAAAAATTTAAGTCAGTGACTCAAGCAGGTTTGAGTTTAAAGGAAAAGGCTTTGCATAGGTTGGTTCTGAGTTATTAAAATAGCTTTGTTTATTTAAGCTCTTTGCCTTGTAAAAAATGTATGAGTTATAACCACACAAAAAAAGCTAAATCTTTTCAGGGTCATTTAATATCACTCAAGCAAATACTACCTACAAAATGTTTATACAGAGAGAAAGAAATAAAAAAAGAGTGAAAATATGAATGCTATAGGTTTTATTCTAAGAGCTTTTGAACAGACTGTGTAAAGGGAAGTCGAGTCTGCCTCAGCGTGATGTGGGTTATATTACTCCATTACGTTAGGGGCCAGAGTTATAAAAAGCAGTTTTGCAGACTAAACCCGAGGAGAAGTGCAGGTCAGCATGCGAGAGAGGATGTGAGGCTTTCACACATCTGATACACACACATGCACACTTCTGCACATCTGAAGCTATGAAATGAACTACTCTTCCTCATCCATGCAGAGAACAGATGCTGGTGTGCTTTGCTCAAAGCAAAGAGGGGGAGGAGGGAAAGGTATGCACCATGGAATGTTCAAGTCTCTACATGCTAACAAACCAACTACAGGACCAATTGCTTGTTATATATATGTATACTTTTGTTAAGGGATAAGCAACTCTGATATTAGACACAATAACAGAGGTTTGATTTAGAGATCAGACTAAGAACAAGAATGGTATTGAATAATGAAATCATTTCACTAGGATGTTTGTGTGTGTGTTATAGAGACACATAAAACAAGTTTGCACTCAGTCTTGTTTGTAAAACTTCTACATTTAGCTAGATAGTCTGGCACGTATTGTCAGGAAGCACAACTAAGAACCACCTACTTTCACAAGAAGAGGTGTTTTAACAGAGTTTGTACACAACCAACAATCTTTTTCTGTACCTCTTTTAAATTATCCACCTTTAGTGTATGTATGCCATGAAAATTTGCTTCAATCCTCTGCCTCACATTTTGCATGAGTCACCTTTAGGAATGTACTGCTCCAGTACCTGTAATCTGTATCACAGATTTCATTTCCCCCTCCAAACCAGTCCACAGAGGTAGTTCATGGCTGACTGGTACAAGGGCGGACGGGCTGGGGCAGCTTAGTGGTTAAGGCATCTGGCTAAGGTTCGGAAGGTCCAATGTTTAAACTGCAGCACCACCTGCAGTTGCCACTGTTAGGCCCTTGAGCAAGGGCCTTAACCCTTAACTGCTAAAATGTATAATGAGATAAAAACCTTGGATAAGCGCGTCTGCCAAATGCTTTAAGTAGTACAACACTGGACACTTACGGTCTTATGACACAGGTTTCATCCTGGTCCTGGAGCACATTTTAGTGTTTTTCCCACAGTAGAGGACAGTACTTTAGGACCAGGGCTGGAAACATGTATGCTTTCATACTGCCAGAATAATTTCAGTTGTTAGTAGAGTGTCCAAAAAAAAGTGTTTGCAGACATTGGACAAACTTCCGTCAAGTAAATAAATATATATGACAGCAGGTAAATAGCATCATTAAAATGCATTATAGATATATCCAATATGCAAATATGAATTAATGCAAATATATCCACATATGTAATAAAATATATTTCAGGATTTCTTATTGAAGAGATATTACTGATTTTAAACGCATGTTGCTACCCTATTGCTTTGAGCATAGTAGAAAAAACATACTATAAACTGAGTTAAGGGGGAAATAAGCAAATTCCATCTCTGGTACAATGCAATTAATGCATTCAAAGATTGCTGTGCTTAACCAGTTAGACAAACGCACAAAGGCTACCATAAAGCTGCTTTAAGGTGAATATAATGCTCTGTTTGTTCTTCCTCTGAGGAAGTGAATGGTCTGATTCGGAGACCCAGCTGCAGTTTCACAACCAACATCTTTAGCTGACTACAAAAAACCCGAAGAGTCGAAGTCCATTTTATAACAGTGGCTTAAACGGAAAGCAAGAATATAGAAGTGAGGAAAACATAAACGGTACTAAAAGCACGGTGAAATGCCGAACACGACCATATATGGACTAAAAGACGAGAAGCAGGAAGCGGCGAGCGCTGTCAATAAAATTAGGAAGTTGCAACTGCGCATGCGCAAATCATTAGAATGACTTTTGCAGAATTTAGCATCGATTAATTTTTTAAAAACGGCATTATCGATAAAAGCTTTTTCACCTATGCATGGTGTGACAACATGCACGACATTTAAACGCGTGTCCTGTTAGTCAGTTCAATAAATATTTTCGAAACGGAGCTAGCAATCCAGTGAAGACAGAATACAGTCTAGCTAGCTAGCTATTCACATCGCATTCATGTTATTGTTGGGCCTGGTCTTATTTACAAATCGATATCTCACTGTAAAACACATTTGAAAAAATGGTACAGAGAATGAAATGACAAAATGTGTAAGCAAACAAGAATATTTTATACCAAGTTGAGAACTGATTACGCTAGGCAGTTAGCTCGCTAGCGCTACACACCCCAGGCAGAGCTGACAGTGCTGCTGCTGCCGCTGCTGTTTCTGCCAGCGGATCTGATTTACACGAGTTGAAAATACTTTACCCTGTACCGCAGTCCACAACACACGCCGGTAATCTCCCAGCCATTCCTCCTGTTTCTCGACCGAAGACGTCTTACTAAACAACAGAAAAAATAGTAGAAGTGTCGGACACAGGATGAATGTAAGGCGGAACCCGTTCACCCGCACTGTGAAGTTTACAGTCACTTCCGCACTCGCTGAGCGGCGCGCGACGGGGAGAAAATGGCCGCCGCCGGTCACAGGGTGGGAGGGAGGGAGGGAGGGGACAGGGGAGTTGTTATTATCATCATTTATGGAAAGAAACTAATATATAAAAG
>JAOVVB010000049.1:18872609-18886745 GCA_028570985.1 Heterobranchus longifilis
AAAGAAACTAATATATAAAAGGGTCAGTAAATATTAGAAAAGCAAATGCAATTAAGAAAAAGAAAATACAAAAAAAAAGGAAAATAAACTGAAAATGTGATGTACAGTGATGTTGGCAGGCTCAGGTTGAAACTTGTAGTTTTCTCTTATAATTTTAACTCAAAACATTGTAGCTAACTATATAATGTTATACAATGTCAAGATAAATAAACACAGAAAGCTGCTATGTTTTGAGCTAAAATATAATATAGACAGGTTCTATTGAAGTGGTTTCTTGATTCAACAGGTCTGACAGTAAGCAGGCCTGGGTGTGGCAAGTGAAATTTTACTTAGCTTTGCAAACAAAAAAATCACAGTTCATTCATGATTTAGCGGGTGTGTAATGGGGGATCTCATTTTCACAGTTTTTAAAAACTTTTTTTTTTCTCACAAATCATCATTTAAAAACTGGATTATGTTTTTACTTGAGTTGTCTTGCAATTTCAAAACTGTGTTTGATGATCGCAATCATTTAAGTGTGACAAATATGCAAAAAAAAGGAATGTGGCAAATAGCTTTTCATGGCACTGTATGTAAAACAATGCTGAAGGCAACTAAAATATGCTATAATCTCTTTTAAACAGTTGATATTGAGATGTGTCTGCTACTTATGCTGTTCTGTTCCAGAACAGCTGACCTTCGTGTCTTAAAATAAAAACTGGCACCAGTATTGTTCTAGAATGTAGAAAAATTAATCAAAACTTGTGCCAAAACATTTGACTGCTGTGTCCAAACATTTGACTGGTACGTCAAACATTTGACGCTCTCTCACACATATACATATATATATATATATATATATATATATATATATACATACACTTTATTTACCTATCACTATATGGTACATATTGAGCAGCAAGTGAATAGTCAGTTCTTGGAGTTGATGTGCTAGAACACATAAGCTTGCTAGGACAAGCATAACGATCTGAGAGACTGACAAGTGTTGCATTGTCATGGTTAAAATTTGACTCATTAATCTGCTGGGCTAGCCTGTTCTGGCCAGTCTCACAGAAGAGCTACTGTAGAGGAATCTGCTGAAAAAGTTCTTTCTGGCTATTATAGGAAGGTGTTAGAACCCACAGTGCATCACAGCTTGCTGTGTATGGCATGCATAACCAGAGACTGGTCAGAGTTCCCATGTCCACTCCTGAAAGTTCCTACAATGCGCATGAAGCATTGAGCAATTGAAGCAATTGAAGGCCTGACTTGATGGCTCTGTGCGTGTCAATTACCTAGGCTCTAGGATATATTATGGGAAGAAGGCATGTTGACAAAGACAGTGTGATGCTCTGAGCAATGTTCTGCTGAAAAAAAATTAGGTCCTTGCATTCATGTTGATGTTACTTAGACGTGTAACCATATGCAGACCAAGTGTTTGCTGATGTCAGTGCCCCTTTTCCGGTATGACAATGTGCCCTGCCACACTGCAAAATCATTTACGAATGGTTTAAGCAACACAATAAAGAGTTAAATGTGTTGACTTGGCCTTTAAATTCTCTAGATTTCAATCTGATTGAGGATCTGGATGTGCTGAACTAACATGTCTGATCCATGAAATCCCCACCTTGCAACTAACAGGACTTAAAGGATCTGCTGCTAACACCTGGGTGCCAGACACCTCAGCACAGCTTCAGACGTCTTATGGAGTCCATGTCAGAGTGGTTTTGGTGACACGAGCCTTTGTTCGGGATTGGCAATTTTTTGGACTATTGGCAACTAGTGTGTAATTTAGACAATTGTAGTGTAAGTTTATGGACATTTTCAGAATCAATAGTCTACCTATTATACGTCATAATGACACCCGGAAATCCTAAACTGAAGTTCAGTGATTTAGTTTGTCAGTGGTATAAAACAATACATTTATTTCAAACAGTAGATAGAGCAACAAAAAAAAACTGCAAACCATTTAATTACACGTTAAAATGGTAGTTAAGGAAGTACAATTACATTTTTTTAAAAGACTGATCCAAGCGTCGTTTTTGGTGCATCCTGGGAAATGTAGTTTTCTACATGTGTCATTAGAATACTCAGTATTAGACGTCTAGCAGTATTGAAACTACAAATCCCACCATGAATGAAGATCAATGCCAAACGAGCGAAGTGAAGTCATAAACATCAGCAGCGTAACTAAAAGTCATGTAAATATTTACTGGCACCAGTTGAGCTGCTTTTTTCTGACAAAGAATATTTGTTCTGCTCCGGTTCATGAAGACGAAGGATTCAGAAACAGGTAATGGAGCCCGTCAAGGTTTGGTGCATTTATTGCTTTTTTAAATTATTTTAGAAATGATTTTAGCTGATGTGGGCTCATGAGTAGTAGCTGGGTTAGCTCTGGGTCGGTGAGGCTGCTGTGTCTCAGTCTGGGTTTAGCTACATTTTAAACCGCGTTAATGTTCGAGCGTTAAACAGCAGCATAGCGACTTACTGCACTCAGACTCTGGGCCAAAGGAAATTAGTATCTTCCCAAATCAGTGTGTTCATTTGGATTTATATATAAGATATATGGAGTAGTTATTATTATTATTATTATTATTAATTGCTCATTAAGCAATGTTAACGTAACTGCTGATTATGTACCTGTGTAAAGATAAAGGGAGAAAAAATGGCTTATTTTATGAACCATTTTACTGAACAAATATTAAACGCCATTAGACAAATGTATGCAAACGTGCAACAGTATATTTGTTTGTTTGCTAGATTTTTTGTTTATTTTTTTTAGGAGACAAATTTTTAATTCGTTAACTTTCAACTCCTAAAATACAATCAAGTGTGTTATATCATATTTTACAATTTTTACTTATATAGAAATATAGGTTGTTTATAATTGTTTTAGAATAAACCATTGTAGGTTTGAGTATAACTATAGTATATTATATGCAGTAGTGGGGGAAAATAATTTCCATGATGTCGCACAATTCTTTTGTGTATCGCCACAGTGACTCCAAAATCGATTTTATAAAAAAATTATTTTTTATGTATATATGTTTGAATTTGAGGTGGTAAAATGTTGCGGTACCTCTATAATCCTACTGGTGGTACATTCTGAACTATTCACACATTAGCAAGCAGCACAGCATTCTGTGTGGGTGGAGCGAATTACTTAACACGTTTATTTAGGATTATAACAAAATCTAATGAAATAAAATACAGAATTGGAAAAGTTATAACATCATGATACTGACAATCGCAATACAGATCAAACCTGCACCTTAGTCAGCCAAAAGACAAAGCTGCTTTTTTTTTTTTTAGGATTGCAGACTTTCAGGTGTAATTTGATTGTATTTACACCTAAATCTGGTGAACATTGTAGGAATTACACCACTTTGTGTAGTCTTTAAAACCCTTAAAAAAAGCACCTCCTTATACAGAGGTCCAGTTGGTATGTGTTGATGGGGAGGAATTTGGGTTTCAAGAGATTACAACCAAAGTTATTATTACTTTTAAAACGTGTAAAGTTTAAGCTACTGGAATATGGGATTGATGTCGAAAAATGTCCAAGTCAACTTTTGTTTTATTATTATTATTATCATTATTAATGTTATTGTTCTTGTGGGTCATAGAAACAATCAAACCAAACAAAAAGTGATCACATGTGTCAGTGCAATTTCTTTACCTTTTTGACCCATTTTTATTTATTTTTTGCTTAATCACCTTTCGTAGTGGTTAAAATTATTTATTAATAAATATTAAATCATTATATTGCTTTGGTTCTTCTGCCAATCCTGAGCCATATGTGTATGTAAATGTATATAGTAATACAAAAAAATTCAAAATGCTCTGGGTTTTAAGGGCTACAAAAGTGCCCAAAAACAGTTGGACTTAAAGTTTACTTAAAGTTATCTGGTTATGTTGTCTTGATGTAAGCCATGACTTTTGCATTTGGAGCCTGTTGCAATAAAACTGTTGTTTAATAGACCAATCAACTATTTTCATGGAGGAAAAAAAAAAAAAAAGGCGTGTGAGGCTCATGAAAACCAAAGGCCTGGAAGATCACTTCACAACTTTTGGCCAGGTCAAGAAATGTAATCCAGGATGTAGGTATATCTATGTCAAAGTCAACAATCAACAGAACACTTCACCAGAATAAATGCACAATGTTTACAACTAGATGTAAACCATTGGTAAGCATTAAAGATAGTGCTTAGTGCATTTCTTGAATCACATTCTATGGATCGCTGAGACATACATCTACTTATACAAGAAGGAGCGGAAGTGAAGAGTTCGGATAAGGAAAGGACTGCTCATGATCTGCAGCATATCAGCTCATCTTATGGTGTGGGTGTGTGTGCAGCTGTCAATGAAACCGGTTCTCTTGTGTTTATTAAGGATTTGAATACTGACAAGAGCAGTGGGATGATTAAAGTGTAGAGAGGTATATATTATATGATCTGCTCAGATCCAGGCAAGTGCTTTAGAATCGTTGCAGGGATTTAAAGCTAAATTTGATGTGAAATGCTGTAGGTCTCAAGATTCAATTCTTCCAATTGTCATTTCAGATAGTTTTTCCTTGCCACTTTTGCTCTCAGCTTGCACATCATAGACAAACTGATAATTATGATTTATACACGTTTCCTCAAACTTATTTCACTTCTATTTTTTTATTCTGTAAAGCTGCTTTACGACAATGACCATTGTCAAAAGTGCTATATAAATGAAAACTGAATTGAACGTATAATGTCCAAGTCGGTCACCTCACCTGAATCCAGTTGATCATGGATTTCACTTGCTGAAAACAAAACATCATAAGAACAGGCAGGAACTATGACATCTACAGTAAATAATTAATTCTAATCAATGCAGACACTGATGCAAAAGACGTGCAACCAAGAAGTAAAAATGAGAATAAGACTAAAAATAATAATATTTTGATTTCATTTTAACTCCAGGAAACTGTGCTATGCATCTTAAATAGCAATACCTTTGACTATCCCCAAATATTGATGGACGTATGGAGCTATATCTAATTATAACTATAGAAACTATTAGCAGTTAATTAGGATGTCCACCACAGTAACATTAAAAGAGAAATTGTGGATCCTCTGGCTATGATTATTCTTTGCTTATTAATTTCTTAGCAACCAGATCGGCATTATACATATACATATTATACATATGAATTTCAGGACATCAATCAATTTCAGTCTTTTTTTCACAAACACAAGACTGCAGGTACAGACTGTGATGTGTTTCTGGTGTTGCATCGTGGAGAGAGAGGCTGGCAGAGACAGGCGCGTCCATTTCTAATGCGCCCAGCACGGTAAGAGTCCTTTACTCCACCTCTGCTATTCATTTTTAGTTTGTCTTCACAGCACAAGTTATTCAAGTAATCCATATGGTAGTGCTGCATTGTATTTGTGTTTGTGAGTGTGTAGGATGAATTGGGGACTATGTGGTGCCCAGAAGAGGAGGTTGGTGCTGGGTGTCATTGTCCTGTTGCTTGTGGACATAATCTGGGTCGCTTCATCCGAACTCACTGTAGTAAGTACAAACAAACATTAACCATGCCGCGTTCGTTTCCCCACACATTTGGATTATAATACAGTTTTAAAAACATAACTACAATGTAAGACGCATTTTACTAGTCCATTATGCAATACAGTAATATGACAGCACAGTTAAATGCGCAATTTTGAAAGTATTGTATAATTTTCTATTTTGGCAGCTTGGCCTAACTTGTTATAGTTTCTATAGTAACAACTAAAAAAAGAAACATGTTTTAGGGACATTACACATAAAAACATTTTATGAAGAATGCAATAATTGATATGGAAGGAGTGTCACTGCTTTGTAACAGTAAGAGAGATAAAGCTGTTCTATTACATTTTCAGTCGTTGGGAGAGTCTTCAGGACAGATGACTTTGTGCAATAAATGAAGCATGACACAATATGCTGTTACAGGAAACTTATTAACTTTGGGGTAATTCACATCACCCTATTATTGGTTATTTTCCTATAACAGCATGCCATGTTTTGTTCCTTTATTCACCGCTGTCCTTAATGCTTTGTGTAAGAATGGAGTATGTTAAATATAGTTAAGTCTCACTCAGGTGTTTGTGTATGTGTATGTCAGTATGTGTTTGTGCAGCAGCAGTACAGCAAGCCCTTTTTCAGCACGTTTGTGAAGACTTCCATGTTTATAGTATACCTGCTGGGCTTCCTGTTCTGGAAACCATGGAGACAGCAGTGTGCAACCCGACAGCAACGTGGCATATCCGTGAGTTCTGCAGCTGTCTCCATGTAGATTTCAACTGCTTTACACCTTATAGTGAGGCAAAATCCAATTGCAGTTCACCCAGCAGTTAGCAGATGTTATAAATTCTGAATTAATAAAATGCTGAGCTTGGTATATGGTGTAATTCTGGTATGTTCAGAGGTGGGCAAAGTACATAAATCCTGTACATAAATAAAAGTAGAGATTCCCTAAGGCAGCCCTTATTCAAGTCCTATATTCACTTGTGTACTTGAGTAAAAGTTCAGATGTACTCACCTTCAAGTATCAAAAGTACAGGGCTTGTATGTTCACAATAGCCTTTTTCATAGAAAAAAAAATCTCTTTCTCTCTCTTTCCTGATTGTGAACGTGCTGTTTTGGTGGCTGTCTGTCAACCAGCTCTACTTCTGATTTCAAACTGCTATGTTAGTCATGTCTCAACAGAAAGCCAAGTCATGCAATTCCACATAATGATCAGCAGGTGGCTTCCCCCTTCAAATACTACACACCAATGTGGTCAGGTAACACAATCATATGCGGAATGTAGTTAGGTAGGACTACAGATATTTACATTATTTTTGCACAGAGTAAAGGTAGAAAGTGTTATCTAAAAAAACTTGTCAAAGTACAGATATATGAAATATATACTTGAGTACAATAACGAAGAACATTGCTGTCACCTCCTACCTCTGAGTATACTTAATATTTACGTTTAGTCATATGGCAAACTGTATGTTTGTAGAAGAAACTTTTATTCAAAATAACCAACAAGAAGAAAAAAAACTAATTCCAGCACAGAGCTGAGCAGTTAAGTGGTTAGGCTGAGTTATTAAGGATTTATGAATATTGCTCAGTGGTCTAATAGTGGCTCTCAGTCAGTCCTCACATTCATATCCAACACTAAGCTGCATTCTTTTTGGAATTATTCCTGAATTCCATATGTACATTTTACAAACAAATGAATGGATGCAGCTTATTGTTTCTTTTAATGCACTCTTCATTGTTAGTTCATGAAATAATATTTGAATGCCAACACTTTATCCACTTAAGAGGAACAGAGAGAATGTGGTGGGAGTGACAACTCTTGTCTCATACTGAGCTCTACTGTCTGAATTCTCATTTAATTTAACATAGAAGGTCATCATCTACAAGGAAATGGTGGAAGCTTGTGCACAAGATTTTTTTCAAACTCTACAACATCTTTTTTTTACTTCTTATCCTGCCAGCTCCTCCTCCTTTGTCCTCTCTGACTGCTGATGACATTGTTACATTTTTTCATTGTGGAGATTGAAAAACATCTGCCAGACCTTCTTTGCTATGCTAAAAACTCAGGAGTCTGCTTAAAATAGTTTGACACTTTTTTTTCTCTCCATCCACAAAGAGATATTCTGAAAGTAATCTTGCTCTGCAAGCCCACCACCTGCCCATTGGGTTCCATCCCATACATCGTGCTTTTCTTCATCAGTTCTTTAATTAATGACTCGTGATGATTTCCAAGCTGCATTGAAGCCTGCAAGGGTTATTCCCATTCTTAAGAAACTCACTCTGAGTCCGTCTTACTTCCGTGACTAACAACTTGTCCCACTTCTTACTTTTCTGTCTAAAAATCCTCAAATGCACCATTAACAATCAACTGTCCCTCTATTTCACGGCCAAGATTCTCACCAGTCTGGCTTCAAAGCAACACATTCCACAGAAGCCGTTTTTGCTGCCATCACAAAGAAGTTCTATTCTGCTGGAACACCTAATCTACCATCACTCCTCATCCTCCTCAACTTTTCAACAGTGCCTGAAACTTTCAACACAACTGAACTGTCTTGTCCATCCTCATGAGTCTTGGAATTGATGGTATGGCATTTTGGTGTATGTAAGTAAATGCTGAAATTGCTAGAATCATAATGTTTAAGGTCATTTTCAGATTTCTGATGCTGATACACCTGTGATTGCTGTTGGCACTGAAAACAGCTATAATAATTCCCTAGTGAGTATATAAATTCAAATTTCTGATTCATGGGAAATTTAGCCATTGAGATTAGGTGTCAGAATTAATAATTTCCCAAATTATAATTATGTATTTTACAATATGATATAATTAATGCACTTTTTTTTGTCAGCAGCATTTTAAAGGTTTCTGTGTCCTTTAGTGCCTTTGATGACTTTCATGTCCATTGTTAGAACATTGTTTTTCACAGTGCATATAGAAACAAAGCCCTTACAGTACTGTATATATAAAGAACGTCTAGGTGGCATGTGAACGTTGTGTAGTCTGTGTACTAACTGTGTGTCATTGCTCTCTAGAGTGAGCCACTGTATGTGCCGGTGAAGTTTCAGGATGTTCCTGATAACAGCCTCAGTCGAGAGTCTAAGACTCGTAAGTATTGGTGCAAAAACTTTATCCAACACGAAATCGCTTCATTAAAGCGAAGTCAGTGAAAGTTTGTTGTTCTGTATAGAATATTTAACCTTTGTAATAAATGTTTAAACTTTGTTTTTATGATTTAATATTCAGTATATTAACATTTATGTAATGTTCACCCTTATACACTTTTCAGCATATACAATATGTGCCCATAAGTATGTGGACACCCGATCATGTTTCAAACTTAGAAGTTTTTGTTTGCTGTAGCATTATCATTTACTTTAACCGAGTCAAACCTGTTCCTGCATGAGCATACATCTGTGTACAAAGCGCAGTTTGCCTGGGTTGGACTGGACGTACTTAAGTACCCAGGGCCTTCTTGTTCAGAGTTTGTGCATGATGTGACAAATCCTCTTGTAGCTAAATGATCCCAAATCCCGACAGCCACACTCCAAATCGAGTGAAAAGTCTTCCTTGGTGACCGGAAGTTTTTTTAAGAGCCAAGGTGACTAAATCTGGAATGGAAATTTCAACAAACACGAGTTTGGTACTCGGTGTTCACAAACTTTTGCCAAATAGGTTTTGTAACCTTGTTGTGTAATTAATTTATGTGCATGTATGTGTATAAACGTGGATCAAATGATTTAAATGGCTATAAATGTAAGGATACATATATCTAAAAAAAATATTTATAGCAATTTAAAATGGAAAGCTGGCAAAAAGTAAAACCGACACTATTTTTTTTCTTGATGTATGTTGTTTCTTTTCCTCTTTTTCTATTCTCTGTGTGTTTTCGTGTATCTGTGTATAGCTGCAAGGAAGCAGAGAGTGAGGTTCAGTAATGTCATGGAGGTACGAGAACTTCCTCACTCTCAGGCTTTAGAAGCCAAACTGTCTCGCATGTCTCATGCTGCCACTTCACTCAGGATTATGGGTAAACTCAGCATCAGTGCTGTGGCCAAAATCAGCTTCTTCTTCTGTTTTGTGGTAAGAGCTCTCTCTCCCTCTCCCTCTCTCTCTTTCTCTTTCATACACACAAGTTCAATCAGTCTTGCCTCTTTCTTGCTCTCTGGAAAGAACTGTAGTTCTCATCAGTTGCCAAAATATTAAATGGAGTAAAGGAAACAAAAAAATAATAGTATTGATATATGTCAAAAATGAGACAGTTAAACATAGTTATTTATTTGTTTGTTGTTTGTTTTTCATTGTTTATATATTTACTATACACTCAGAGAAATAATAGTAAATATAAAGAAACGCATACAAATTTCTCTTATATATAGTTTGAGCGCATTTAGCTTTGATTAGAGCGCTAAGTGTGGTGGTGTGAAAATGATTCCTCCTGCTCCTTCACTCTTTAGACCTGACCAACTGAAGCCACCCCGGATCATAACACTGCCTCTAGAGGCTTGTACAGTATACACTATGCATGATGGGTGCATCGCTTCATATGCTTCCCTTCTTAAACTGACATACCCATCACTCTGGAATAGGGTCAGTCTGGACTCATCAGACCACATGACCTTTCTTCATTGCTCCAAAAATCAATCTCACAAATCTGAGCCATTTTTCCAACTGACCTTACTACCAATTTTAGTTTTATGGCCACACAGCTGTTTAGTCTTAATCTTGCAATATCTTGTCACATTGTGAGTGTGTAAATGCTCTGACCAGCTAAACTACTAAACATAAATGTGATTTATTTTTTTTTTTGGTAAATCTTCTGTGTGAATGTACTGATTTATTCTGACAAAATTTTTCCCCAAAGTTCACTGTTCAGCACTATCCTTCTACTCTTTATTAATTTGTTGGATAGTTTGAACCTAATTACAGTGATGTAGACCTGTTTAGTCAGGTAATCTGCTAGGATTTAATGTCTAATCAACTGTAATATTCTAGTTTATTCTCTCTCTTTTTTTCTCTCAGTGGTTCTTGGCTAATCTATCCTATCAGGAAGCTTTAACAGACACACAGGTGGCTATAGTAAACATTGTGTCATCCACCTCAGGTGAGACATTTAAATTTCAAGATGGTTAAAAAAACATATTTCATGCTCTCCACATATGAATATATAAATGTGCACAGTGCATCTCAAAAAAGTTAATATCATGATTTTGATGTATTTGAATAATTTGAGATAATTTAAAAAGTAAATCTCATATGTTCATTACACATAAAGTGAAAAGTTTTAAGCCTTTATTTATTATTTTTTTGCTTCTGGCTTATAGCTCATAAAAAATAAAAAATTTTGAGGCTTAATATTCAATTTTTTGAGATGTACTTTATATACGTGCATAAATAAGATTAATTGTCATATATATTATCATATATTATTGTCATAATAAGTCTATTTAAATCGCTATACAGTATGTGTTTTGTGGTATTTGTTGGATTCAGGTCTCTTCACATTGATCTTGGCGTCCATATTTCCCAGCAATAGCAGTGATCGTTTTACACTGTCCAAACTGCTTGCTGTTATTCTCAGGTGAGTTAACTATTGCTCAAAATTTGTTAAAGGTTTATTTGTATCCATATTAGTAGGGTAATTTGTGTTTTTTTTCCCCGATTTTGCTAGCATGGTGGGAGTGGCTGTGGTCAGTTTCTCCGGAATGGACAGGTCTAGTGGAAAAGGCATTATTGGTAACCATTAAAATAACTTTGATTGTTTGTTTGGTGTTAGGGTGGCAATGTATTTATACTTACTGTAAGTAATATAACATGGGAGGGAGTGCTATACTGCTGGATATAGCACAGTTGTAATACGGTCATAGACATGGACAACAGTTCTGCAAACACCATTTATTATCAAAAGGTTATGATTTTAACTTTAGTTTATTTAACTAATTATTTTGTTTGCCACTACTTTTTCTGGGGTTAAATTTAATTGTTAATTAAGTTAGTTAGCGTTGTAGCTGTAAAAAAAGAACACAGATTATTCAGGTGCGATTCAAAACGACTAAGAAGCAGTTATTAAAGAGTCAGTGTTTAAAAAAAAAAAAGATAAAGATTACATAACATTTTGTTGCTTCTGTGACTGGTTTTGAATGTGGTTTTTGGCAGGCAGTTGCTCTTTCCTGACTATGGCGGACCATACAGAATTTAACCCATGCTGCGACAGTTAATGTAATTGATTATTGTAGAACACCTGGGATGTGTAGTGATGAATATAGTTTAATGTCCCAGGGGTATTCCTGTTCATTATCACCACTTGTGTATTGTAACTGATTACTTTCTTTCTTATGTAATTATCAATTATCAATTAGAGCAAAAGAAGTATAAATGCAAAGTAAAATGCAAGAAACAACAACAAAAAAGTAAAGAATAAAACATAACAGGACACTAATGATGAGGTCATGTGATGTGACGTGGGATCAAACCCACCCCAAGGATTATTTTTGAACAGCACATCTTGAAATGTTTTTATCGACATTTTGGAACATTCTGTCTTCTTATATCATAGACAGAACAGTTTGCCAGCAGTTACCTTGTTCTAATAATCAAAGAATGATACATTTATTCTTTTATCAGTTTGTACTTAATAATGTAAACACTCTGCAAACAAGCTAGTTCCTGCCATCACATAACAGGTTTCTTCACCAGCCTATTTTCTCTCTTTTGGAGCAATGACTGTTACAAAGCTCACATGAGATTTATTCCATGTATGTTAAATAAATGTCACTTTGTAAAAAAAACAAAAAAACTTCTTGACATCAACCATACATTTACATTTTTATTAGCTGTTTATTATTTAATTAGATGAAGATTTATTTGGTTCCTTGTGAATTAGCTGTGCAATATAAGATAATTATAATAACCTGTGATTTAAATTACTTTCTGCTGTAAAAACACTATAGTCAGAGTTGCTCTAGTGTTAAATTACATATTAAAAGCTATCAGTATGAAACCTGACAAAAGATGATGTTTTAGTGACCCTGCGGTTTTTCTGTAGGCTCTCTCTGGTCACTGCTGGGAGCGATCTTGTATGCCGTCTACATTGTAATGCTAAAGAGGAAAGTTGACCGAGAGGAGAAGCTTGATATCCCAATGTTTTTTGGTAAGTAGATAACACTAACCCTCTCACATCCACCAAAACCTCACAATAATATTCAGAGCATTCATGACCTCTGTTATGTGTCTGTGTATGCATGTGTCTAGGCTTTGTGGGCTTGTTTAGCCTGCTGCTGTTATGGCCTGGCTTTGTGCTGCTGCATTACTCTGGGTTGGAGCTGTTCGAGATGCCTAATCGGATGGTAATCAGCTACATCCTCATCAACGGCTTAATTGGGACTGTGCTCTCTGAGTTCCTCTGGTTATGGTACGTGACATGAAGGTTTATGCTTGTGTGAAGGAGTAAGTACATGTTGTTGTAATGATTGCATGTGCTTGCATAGAAAGGATGGCATTGGGTCAATTTTGGAGCAAACTGGGGAGAAACGTATTTTCACAAACCGTACTGACATAAAAATAAAATATTTTTAAATAATACTAACGTACAGTCTAACGTGAACTGGAGGTGAGTTGTATAGCAGAATTAAAAAAAAACAGTGAATGCTGCTTGCCAGACAAAGATTAATCGTAAGTAACCCACAGCACCCAAAGGATCTGCTGCCAACATCCTGATGCCCTACACCGCAGAACACCCCCAAGGCGTTTGTTCACAAAGACATCCTAAACAGTTGTGTGTTTTAAACTTTGGGGGTGGTGGTCAGGTGTACTTTTGGACATTTGGTCATATTGTTTAATTTTAGTACAGTAATTGTTCCAATGTGACAGTGTTTTATTCTTTGCATATTGACATGCCCTAGCTTAGGTTGTAGGTATTGGTTTACATGTTGAATTGTAAGTTGCAAAAAAGAGCTTGTACTGAATATAAATATACTATAGGTCTCAATACTCATATTAAATTAGCAAAATTTTCTTTTTACAGGGGCTGTTTTCTCACTTCATCTCTAATTGGGACATTGGCTCTGAGTTTGACAATTCCACTGTCCATCCTGACTGATATATGCTTGCAGAAGGTGAGGTGTTAAAACAAGTGTTTATGCGTATATATATATATATATATATATATATATATATATATATAGCAACCCCCCAAACATCCCAATCAAAGAAACAAATGTGTATATATATATATATATATATATATATACACACACTGGAGATCAAAATTAGAGAACAATTTATAAACAATTGAACAATTCTGAAATAATGTCATTTTCACTGCTCAACAGTTGGAGTTTTTGTCCTGTCTATACCATGCTACCAGAACACCTTTTCCACAAAATAACTAAGGCATTTCAACAGAAAACATTATTTTGCAGAAAACACACTGATCAAAATTAGATAACAACAATGACTGTAGGATGGAAAAAGATTACAACAAAATTACAACAACAGTCAGCAATTAGTAGGAAGTGTACAGGCCTCTGCTCTGAATGACTTCATCACATCTGCGGCCACAGGACAGCACTAGTCTCTCACACTGCTCTGGTGTGATTTTGGTCCACTCTTCTTTCAGTCTC
>JAOVVB010000049.1:18886845-18901983 GCA_028570985.1 Heterobranchus longifilis
AATGTAGAAAGAAATAAAAATCAGGAACCATCATGGAGTTAGAAAGTGTTCTAAAACTTTTGAACGGTAGTGTATCTATACTGTCTCAAAATTCTAACATTTCCAAGGTAGATTCAGGGCTTTCGGAATTATACAAATTTGAGAAATGGTTCTTAAAAATATTTTTAATTTGAGTAGGGTTAACTATTAAATCGTTGTTACTATTACAAATTTGGGGTATAATAGAAAATGCCAAGGATCAACAGCCCCCACTTGATCTATAAACGTAGACAAGGCTTGTGCCATCTTAAGACGGGATAAGGATTTAGGGTTAGAACGGTCAAGGGATGGGTCCATAATGCAATTTATATCACCACCGAAAAGATGGGAATTTAGGTCTGGCAATGAAGAAAGCAGCTTATTAATAAAACTCACATCGTCCCAGTTAGGAGCATATACACTGACTAATAAAACGGGGACCTGGTATAGCATCCCAGATACTATAACATATCTTCCCTGGGCATCTGCAATAGTAGCGGAGACAGTAAATTGAATGTTCTTATGTATCAGTATGGCAGTGCTCCTTGTCCCACTCCTGATTTTTTTATTCTGAGATGATCATCAATGTAGACGTGAGTTTCTTGTAAGTATATTATTTCAGATTTTAATTTGTTTAAATGAGCAAAGATTCTGCCCCTTTTGATTGGGCCATTTAAACCTTTCACATTCCAGCTGATAAATCTAACTTTCGACCTAACAGGATTTTTAGAAAAATCTGCCATATCTGACATGGGAAAATATGAATTTAAACTGGCAAACATAAAACAGATATTAGATTCATGTAAAAGCCTGACATAAAACAAAAATTTCCCAACACTTTTTTGAAAAATGTAACAAACAACCAAACTTCCAAAACTTTTTGCTATGCTTGTTTCCCCAGCAAGCTGCAGAAACCCTTTTACCCTTCTTGGCTCCTGATTATCCAGACTTACTTCCCGAGATACCCCCAACCACAATATTTACATTGAATCCAAGTTAGTGTCGTAAACATTATACTGAATATTCTTCAAGGCAATGCACGCGCGCACACACACACACACACACACACATACACACACAAAAAGATATACAGTGTCACCTTGTCTCCACAGGACAATTGTGTGTAGAATGTACCTCGACAGCCACCTTACAGCCAGAGCCGTACTTTAGTCCTGTATGAAGATGTGTTGTTTGTAAAAAGCCTTGGCCACCTCAGGTGAATCAAAAGTGAGAGTTTCCTCTCCGAGTCTCACACAGAGATGGGCAGGATACAGAAGTTGAAACTTTATATCTTTTTGATAAAGGTTTGGGGTGAGGTGTGCAATGCGCACGTTCCAGTACAGGTGGCATTTCAAATACATTCTCCATAGTATTTTTAAGTACCCCAGATATAAATCCAATATATACACAAGTTAGCCCTTCTGGATCTGTTCTCAAGGTCGTCAATTTGGTCAAGAAGGGATCAATTCAGTGCCTTCGATGACTTAATCGTCACTTCTGCGGCGACTACATTTTCAAAGTTTTCACCCACCAATGCTTTAGTGGATGCAAGCCGATGTTGAAACGAGTTGAAAGTCTCATGTAACATATCAATGGAGGTTTGTAGCGGCTTAATAGAGTCGAGAATCAGACTTGCCATGTCTTCTTTTAAACTTGCACGCTTTTTTGCCAGTTCGGAGACCAACTGACTCATCGTTAAGTTCTCCGTGTTGTCTTTTTTAGATGTATCCTGGTTGCCAGTGTTATCACTCGCAGCCATGGCCGCCAGCTTTCCCGCTAAGGAAGCGCCCGAACGTCTTGTTGGCGCAGTACTTTGTTTTTGTTTAAAATTGCTCATTACGCCCTCTAAACAACGTATAATACCTATCTTTAATGTTAACACACAGTTAAGTTGAAAAAAAAAAGGACACTTAAGTATATTTAAAGGGAGTGTAGTTGAATGTGGATTTGTACAGGGGCTATGGTAGCACAGCTATAGTACACATCAGTGTTGACGAGTACCCATCCTTCTTAAGTGCCCATCCTTCCTCTGCACAAGACAACTGATGGTGTAACGCTAATTAAAAGGTCAAAACATGTCACAAATTAACTCTCGACAAGGCACGTCTGTGTATTGAAAACAATTCCAGGTGATTACTTTGTGAATCTAATGAGAGAATCCCATGAATTTGCCAAGCTGTCATCAAAGCTAAATGTAGCTACTTTGGACAATCTAAAAGCTTAAATGCCACAGGCGACCTAAGTATTGCTGCTGACCATGTATATCCCTTTATGACCCCTGGATAATGCATCATGTCAAAAAGCTAAAATCATCTCAAACTGTCTTTTTGAATGTGACAATGAGTTCACTGTACTTAAATGGATCCACCATGGATGTGCAGCCGAAAAATCTTCTTCAGCTGTGTGAAGGGTATTTCCATTTATATTGAGTGCACCATATAGGAAATAATACTGGGTAGTACTGGGTTTATTTACTTATTTATTATTTATATTTATTTACTGGGTAATAAATAAAGTACAACAAAAAAAAAAATTGCTGATTAGACACTATATATATTCTTAGCTATACAAACAGTGTAACCTAAACTCTTATGTTCCCAGACGAGTTTCTCTTGGTTATTCTTTGCCGGAGCAGTTCCAGTTTTTCTCTCCTTCTTCCTGACTGCACTCCTGAGCCAGTACAATAACTGGGATCCAGCGATGTTGGCGCTGCGGAGAGTTTTCTCCTTTTTCTGCCGCAAGCACAGGATTCACAGGTGGGGGATTCCTTACTGAAAGCTGAAATTTAGCATTAATTTTAACTCGAAGACTACAATTGTATGTGAACATTTGACATTCCTTACAAAATTAAATATAGATTTATTTATATGTATACTTTTAACAATGATCATTAGACGTTAACTCAACCTTTGCAGCAAACTGTAAAAATAACATTGGTTTTGTTTGTTAATGCATGTTGGATGTTTTTTTTTTGTTTGTTTTTTTAATCAACAAAAAAAATTGGACATCTTGCGTAAATGTTTTGTAGCCAGTCTATTCTATCTGTCTGTACTTGTTTTAGGAATTTTTAACTATTTTTGCTAAAATGAATCTAGTTCTGGGAAATTCTTGTATAGCATGTTTAAGACCAACTGCGAGGGCCATTCCAAAAGCAATTCCTGAAGTAGTTTATGATTGATTTGGCGGTGAATTTTGGATCATTGTTTTGTTGTAGTAAATAACCTATCATTGTCAGAATTCCTGTATTACATTTGCTTTGGGAATTTGGATGAGCCTAATTTGGTTCAGTCTGCCCAAAGCTTTGCATACAGCTGTTAACTAGACTAAGAGTAATTGAATGGGTACATTTTAACAGAGTCCTGTGTTCTAGTCTAAAGACCTTTTGGCTAATTATCCAGAGGTCCAGGTTTAAGATTGTTTCACGGCCATTCCCAAGTTTTCAACATCTAATTTCAGAAAATCTGCTTTGAATTAGTGCATTGTACTTTGGAAGCAAGTTTTCAGACTTTGTTTTGTTCATATTTTCTTTTAGTCATCAGGCTTTGACAGCTCCTACCTGTCTTTCAGATTTTTATTGTATTTGAGAGGCAAATTACTTTTTTGCCTTCCTAAACAGCTTCAATGTGTTTGTAATGTCAGTGAAAGTGATTACAGTATTCTGCATTAAATCAGAATATAACCCAAGGTGGCAGCAGGATTAGTAATATATAAATGTTTTAAAAGCAAGCAATAGTAGTCAAGTAATATTCCTGCAACAAAGGAGGGAAGTATCCGCAACTGTTTTTTTTTGTTTTTTTTACTTGAAATGAAAAATGAAATTCCTTATGGTGATTCATTATTATTATTATTATTATTATTATCATCATTATTACATATACTGTACATGTTTATTTTGGTACATGTGTATGTATGGCCCATACAAACACAGGAAATGGTGAAATTCTAGTCTAAATTCAGGTATATCTAAATAAAAATAATAAAACTAGGACACACAGATATTCAGTGGCATAGATTCAGTGTTGGATGGAAGTTCTGTCCATGTAATGTGTGTGTCGTATTGTGTGGGTGTTTTATAGATTAGCAGAGGACAGTGAGCAGTGTGAGAGCCTCATCCCTTTACAGAGCTCTGCCCTGGATAACAGAGGTTTCTGCTCTTGATTAACATTTTAAGAGGTAAGCTATGACCTTCATACGTGCATGTGTGAAAAAGCGGCATAAGCACTTCCAAATCATCGTGTTTTACTTTCTATGGATGTTGTTTGCTTAGATTGCATTAGAATTGACCTTGATTTGTCCACATAAAGTCTACAACTTGGGTAAAAACAATCCAAACTCGCATAATTTTGTCGAAGATATACAGTATTTTATGGTGTATTTGGAGTCTGTAATCACATTTGATTATGTTTTGTTATATGTGAGATGGATAGTAATGCTATGCAAGTGTAAAGATGGGACTGTAATGCTTGTCAAGCCATTTTACAAAATTCAGTGTTTGGTTCGGAGGACATCTTATTGCAAATTTCCCATCTGCTATGTGTCCTAAGACACAGGAATAAACAAGAGCTAAGGAATTCTTCCTTGAAGACAGATGGAGGGTTGAAGACTGTTTAGTTTGGGTTTCTCTAATTCCAAAGCAAGACAAGGCAATCATGCGTCCTTGGTAGCACATTACTCCTGAGTTAACTGACCCCATGTTCATTTTATTTTGAATACAAATCAGATGGAATGAGTGAAAAAATGTGGCAAACTGCTTCTGTCTGTGTCTTTGTGTGTTTATACAAAATTGTCAGAGAGAAAATATGAATAAGATTGAATCACCACCCACCTAGACACATGTATACAAATTGACATCAGTCTGCTATTTACCTTGTGCAACTAGTAATATTTAAACCTGTATTTAAAAAAATATTGTTTCTTAAGAAACAGTTCTTTATCAAAGAAAGCTAACTAAAGTAAAACTTCTTCATACAGGAACTGAGAAGCAGCAAAGGACAATCTAAAACCTGCCATTGTGCCTCGTATCACTTCTTCCTCCTCTTCACGTATACTGAAGACCTGTGATTGACCATTCTTATCCTCATTTTGTTGGCTGTGATATCTCAGGGCCAGAAACTACGCCCAAGCAAGCAGCCTTCATCAGCCATGATGGATGATCCAGACACACTGACTGACTTTCCAATCACAGTATCACAAACCGAGCCCTTCCCAAGTAAAATGGGATTGTGATCAGCAGAGTCTGAGCTCTTGAAGTAACACTTTGTGTGTGTGTGTGTGTGTGTGTGTGTGTGTGTGTGTGTGTGTGTGTGTGGGTGCGTATGTTTTCATCAGTATCTTACAACATAAATTTATACAGACTACACACACTACATAGTTATTGTTTCGCATTTTGATGTACATGCAGATTTGCTGGTTTCAAATCACCATTTCTCCCATGAAGTATAAATAGCCTATAATCTTTTTAATCTTTGTACTGTAGATAGTGTCTGGATGTCAAGGTCCTAGTAAAACCTGCACGAACCCATTTACCATTGAAGGAAAACCCTAAAGCCATGTACCATTGTAATTAATACATTGTGTGTATAAATTACCATTTAAATGTAATTAATACATTTGTGTATGAATTACCAATTACAATCCAATACAAGTAAACACTATGGAATGTATGTATTCTCCTGCTTTTTTTTCTCCTCTTTAGCACAGGAAAAAAAATCCTGTTGACTCTTTTGTTGTGTCTTTTGCACAACAGACCACAGTGACCATGAAACATTCTAGTTTCAGTTTTGAAGAAATCAGACTGACTCACTGGTAAGAGGTGTAGGAGTTGGTCTGTTGTTTACTCACCAGGTTTGCACTTTAAAGGAATACCTCAGACTTTTTCAAAATGTGTTCACAGAAATCTTTGTGGACCCAAAAATCTTTTCAAATCAAACCTGAGCCATGATTGTGATCCGAGATCAGATAAATATCTAGTACTGTATGTGGCCTGAAATAGAACACTCAGATCAGGATTCATCTGACAGTCACTCAACATGCATATAAATATCATTTCATTAATGGGCAACAAAAAAACAGTGGAAGACCGCAAATGCTACAGTATGTTTCAGTATATACAGTATATATCTTTTGTTCATATTTTGTGTATTTTTCCGTAATATTTACCAGATATATGCCAAAACTAAGAATTTATGCTAAAAACAGGCATTTAAAAAGTACTACCAAAGCTATTTGATATACTCTCAATTTCTAACTTTTCAATGCTTTAGCAGTGCAGTTAAAACATTATTCCTATTATTTATAATCTGGTTCATATTTTGGTTATTTATATTTTTTCAACATTTTTTGTACATTATGGTATCCATGCCTAATTAGAGGTCTCATCTCTAAAAAGACAAATTATACACATTAATGTAACATATATAAATACCTTTTAGTAAAGAATGAAAACATTTTATAAAAAAATAGTTCACATAAACATTTACTGTAAGAGAGTTTAACGTAAACGGGCTTTCTATCTTTCTTCTATTGGACGTCTTAAATGTCTTCTCTCTGGTAAGGCATATGATAGACTTGTTGTACATGGAGATTAGGTTGAAAATCACTAAAGTTTATCTTTGAGAACATGCAGTGAAGACATCTGCCGAGTGTTACTACTCTGACAAAAAAACGTTCAGAGGTTCAGAAGAGAAAAGACAAGAATTACTAAGCCCTTAAACCTCAAGGACCATAACTGTACAGCTTTTCCTATTATTTATACTGTATTCACTAAATCATTTGTAGGAGTTGTGAAATAGTGTGACAGAAATGTAGTCTATCAATCATCGGTTATTTAAATATAGGATCATGATCTAATTTCATGCTTTTCCCTCTAAAAGTGGACGGAAAGAATTGTACTAAAATGGAATGTATCTCATTGTAATTTGTTTCTTTAGGGAAAAAAATATAGAAACCCAGGATGTTTACGCTGATGCAGCTTCTGGAAGAAAGCCTGAAAGCCCTCGGCTCTTCGTAACACGGGGAACAAATCGAAGACTAACACAAAGCTTCATTGCTCTACTACAGATTCTGACCGACACTAGTTTACAGTGTGTCAGCACAGCCTGTACGGTGGCTTATCTCTGTTATTATAGCACTTTTATATATGTGCATCGGTGTTCAGTACTGAGCCCTTATGCTAGCAGACAAACTGTAATGTTAGATGACTTTATGAGCTGTTTACTTACTGAGCTGGTTATAGCAGCATTGCACATGCCTTTATTTAAGTATTACCCTTGCTATATAATCTGTCATTTACATTTTCTGAAGGCCATTTTATGTTACCTAAAAACGCACAAAGAACATATGAAAACAGTGCTGTGATTGAAAGCATTTAGTGCTTTGATAGAAATATCTTGAAATTTCTTAACATTGCAGTCTGCCACAACCATGCAATAAGGATACCTTACAGGATTAGAGGATGAAGAAAATAACCCACTGCAGTTACTACATACCTTCTATGTGCTTCTAATTCCTGGTTAAGCATTTTAGGTTAATATAGGTTATCAAGAAAGTGTGGAGTAAACATAATGGCGTTGTGTTGAAGAAATCCAGTGTTTTGTTTGGTTGTATCAGCAATATGATGACATTTTTATTTATTGAAGAACATGTTTCCTTTTTTATGCTTTTATAGTAACCTTGAATCTTTAATATACTGTATTAACATTGAATCCTGCTTTACTTACAGTCAGTGGTTAATATAAGGCCCTTAATCCTCAACTGCTAAGATGTATAATGAGATGTATAACTGCTCATGTATAATGAGATTGATGCAAGTAGTTCTGGCTAAGTGTGTCTGCAAAAGCCATAAACATGACGTAAAAGCTCCCGTTTACGAGCCTCACTTTTTATTGTCTCTCTTAATGGTAATAAGACAAAACACCTCAAAGTGCAAAGCCCTGTGTGTTACAAAGCATTGATTATAGAGACTTCTTCCAAAAAATATTTATATGGAACGAGTGCCTTAAATATCACTATGCAACACGGTAATGCAGTGACTGATGACATTAGAATGAGCAAATCAATAACAATCTGTTCCAACTGCTGTCACAGAAAATGAATTAGCACCTTCTGAGCCATCAGAATGAAGAACTTGATCAAGAACTTATTTACATAAATCATTTTTCTTTGTCACCTCATTTCCGAAAAAATTATTTACAACTGGATAATTTTCATGATGACCAAAATGATGTGTATTAATGATGGCATACTCGTAAATTCACATGCACATGTTTTTTAATATGGTACACAAATATAGGCAGCTGACTCTGTCTTCATTTCTTGAATAGATCTGGCAGAACTAGATGCTAGAAAAGCAAGAGAGGCATCATTTCAGTTTCTGAAACTGGTTTTCCCAGCATTTGCAAAATTCAACCCTGTGCTGTATCTGTAATTTAAACAATTTGTCAAGCAAAATACAGAATTATATTTGTTGTATAAAGTACATCATGGGCTTTTGTAAGTCCCAGTGTTCTGAGAAAAATATTTCCTGTGAGTTTAAGAGCATATGTTGAAGCTTAACACACATTCATGTTGCATAAATTTAGCATTAAACATGATTTACTAAATAGAAATGTGTCTGAATAAGAAATATGAAAAGCAATACAACACTTTCATCATGTGGTTAATCAATATATGAAAGAAAAACAATATGGCATACATATTTCTAACTTTCAACATCCTAAAATTTATGTCATATACGCATGGGCTAAAGTTATAAACATGAACATATACATGCAGCAGAAATTAAATGTCACCTCTGGTTTCTGGATGTACTGTATGTTTTTATTTTAAATAACAGATTTCCAGGCATACATCAAAGTGTCTGTTTCAACAGCTTATACTGGCATGTGGATATCTCTAGAAGGAATTAAAAAATGGGTTTATAAACATCACTTTCTGTCACCAGTTCCCATGAACTTTAAAAAAAAAATGCCTGGTTTAATCACCAAAGATGTTCTGTTTTTTTACAGGACAATGCACAACCTCATACTGTTCACCACACCTTCCCACAACTCCCAGCTGAGTTCCTGTACATTACAGGAACTCAGCTGGGAGTTATTTCCCCATCCCCCATACAATCCTGACCCCGCTTTAAGGGTTTTCCACATGTTTGGGCTGTTGAAGGAGTTCCTGGGAGGCCAGCGTTTCAGACGCAAAGCAGGCAGTGCAATCATAGCTTTACCATATGGAGAGAAAACATTTGTGAACCACTGGGATTAGTGCACTAGTGTTGCAGGGGATAACATATAGAAATAAAGGTAGTTTTTACTCTTATAACTGTGTTCTATTTTTCTGGTTTCATTTGGCATCTGCATGGGAATTCACTTTCTTGATCGTACATGTGAATTTGAGCCTTACTGTATTATATACAGGAATAATTCAGGCCACACCTCGTGTTTGCGCCATGTGACGTGAATTAACCACTTTAACCATGGCAACACTATTTAAGATATAAAACATCCAAAATCTTGGATATCTTGCATATCTTAAACTCATGAAGACCAAATTAGGTTTAAATTTTATAAACCGAGGTAATTTGAAAGTTTTATTACATGCTAAAACTTATAGAATCCATAATGGCTGATATCCTGTTGGGAGGAGATCATGAATATTTTGGTATGTTTTAAGAAGACCTGTATAAATACCAAATGTGGTGTATGTAGATGAAGCTAGATCCCCATAATTAAGAATAAAATGTCATGCAACGGCCTTGTTAAAGTATTTACCACACCCTGACAGTCAGGACTTGTGATGCATATGCCAAGTCCCATGAATTTTTACCAAGAACCTAAAAATGTCAGGAAAAGGAGAAAAATAATAATCATAACACATAAAATAGGGTCTTAGATTAAAGCTGTATTTCTAGAAGTGTGGTTTTGATTGAGCTGGTTTCTCAAGAATTAACCGAACAAGGGCTGACTGCGATTCTGCGTTCTTGGATATGAAGCATTAAGCCTTTACCCTGACTTAAGGCAGATGTTCTGATGAATAAGTCGGGATACAGTATATCCTGAAGAAAGAGGATGGACAATGTTCGTTTTTATCTTTCTTATACTTCAGAAATGAACAAAAGGTTAACAAGGCTCATTAAGTAAAACAAACAGCAGAATGTTTCCTGATTCCAGCTCATCTGCCTGTTTCATCCATGTTGGACAGATTCAAATTGCTGTTTTCATCCTGTTTACGTTAGACAGTTTGAGTCAGAGGTGGGGCCCAGCATTATCGGTTTGGCTTAAAGTGGGAGGCTCTGCTGAGACTCTGATTCACTGAGATGTTAAGACATGTTTGGAAAACTTAACATGACTAATGAGAGTTTCTTATGTGTTCTTGTAGCAGCTTAATGCGTGTTTGAGAAATCAGTGTCTGATTCTATATGGAAAAAAAAGGATATGTGATATGAAAGTCATCGTTTCTTAAACTTCCTATCTGATCACAATGGTCCAGACATCATACTGGGGTAAACAGAGAACATGTGACTCATAGCTCCAACTCATACAGAGGTGCTGTGGTTGTAAAGTGAGGGCCAGTCCACTTAGCTCATGCTGATTAGCACACATTTACACACACACACACACACACACACACATGCATACACACCCTCTGCCTCTGAGTTAAACTGTAATCATTAACTCAGGTGGCCTCAGAGGAAGAAAAAGAAGCACTGCTTGCTTGAACAAAACCAAGCCAAAACTACATATTAATGATCAAGAAGAAACTTCAGCCAGAAAAGGAGGGACACCCTGAATCTGGTGTTTATGGAAGCATTGTGAGTTGGGGAAGCTAACGCAGGAGTGCTGGTCTGGTCAGATATGAGAACTTAAATTAGAAGGTATAAACTCTACATTGGCTTTTCATTCTTTATAGGAACCTCATCATGGTTCCAGCGGTAGTTTGATGATTAATAGTGCTGATATCAGCGTAGCATTCCTGGAAAGATAAGGCAATCTGGGCTAAAGTCAACAGGGTGGATTGAAGCAGAGAGCCCGAGTGGGAGAATATGGATGAACAGGAGAGAGAGCGAGACTGGCGAAAGCTGGAGACGCACTTCGAATTGAAGGTCTTCCTCACGGTACTGTACAGCCTCATTCTCATTCTTGGAATCGTAGGAAACAGCATCACTATTCACGTGACGCAGGTGCTTCAGAGAAACGGGTACTTACAGAAGAACGTTACCGATCACATGGTGAGCCTGGCCTGCTCTGATTTGCTAGTGCTACTGATTGGCATGCCTGTGGAACTCTATAGTGCCATCTGGTTCCCCTTTAGCTCTGCTTCTGGAAACGCATCCTGCAAGATCTATAACTTCTTGTTCGAAGCCTGCAGTTATGCCACCATCCTGAATGTGACCACTCTGAGCTTTGAGCGCTACATGGCTATATGCCATCCATTTCGCTACAAATCGTTGGCACACGCCCGTACCGCTCATCTCATCCTTGCTGCATGGCTCACCTCCGTCCTCATTGCTGTGCCACTGTTAATTACTACTGGAACACAAGGTCATGTGGTGGAGCCAGGAGGTGCGCCAGCGCAGAACCTGACCTTCTGCACCAATTTGCATGAATACTGGGGAATGTATCGCGCCAGCGTGTTCACAGCTTTCATCCTCTACCTGCTGGTCCTTGGCAGCGTGGCTTTCATGTGCAGGAGCATGATCGTTGTCCTCAGGGCACCCATGATTACTATGGACACTTCAGGTGCTAGCGTGCCTAAACACGAGAGTGCCAGAGTCAAAGCATCTCGCAAGCAGACCATCATTTTCCTAGGTAAATCACCTCATTTGCACAACAGATTGATTACATTCAAAACTAAATGAAGTGTTTATATATTATGTACTCATCCTCACACATCTGCAAAAATCGGTGCTGAGATATCTTTGATAAAGACAGTGGACAGGCGGTTCTCTGTTACAGTTGAGTGCAAAAATTTGCATATCTGCATAATACAAGATTTCGATATTTTCTTTCTTTTTTCATATTTTTAAGAAGACGCATTATCTATGAAATGCATTATGCTATGAAATCATAGATTCTCTCGCTTTATTTAAACTGACAAAAACCTAAAATGATATATTGTAAGGTATTAATTCTGAACAATCTCTGAGTCATTTCTGAATACCAAAAGCTAAGATATCTTTTTTTTTTCTCTCCTGATTCTGGCTTTGAACTGTTGACATACTGAGGAATATAACCATGTTTAATATGAAACTCTTTGGAATACCATTTCTTCTTTTTTTATTGTGAATACATTTTAAAACACAATACACTGGGATCCTGAGTAAGCCAAACGAAAAGCCTTTGCCGTATTTTTGGAAGATTGTGAGCTTAAGTCGAAATGTATTTAGGGACAAGGGAGCAAAATTGGCCCTAGTGTTTCACTAGCTTCACTAGTCAGTCATGGCTTTATTTAAGCTTTTGATTATCAAAAACATAAATACTGCATTCCTCTATGTACTGTATGTGACCGTGACATAGCACAAGCGTTAGATTGAAAAGATGTAGCTGGCTGACGTCATGTTTCTCCATGTGTTGGTCTTCATACTTCATACTGGTAGATAAGAGAGACGTGGCTGGTGGGTGCGAAATGGCAAGTCACAGAACTGGGGAGAAAATGAGGGGAAAGTAGACTTCCCGTGTTTATACAGACATAATAATGAAGTATACAAAACTATGAACTCAACATTAGATTTTCTGGACAAAGGAAATAATTCGCTTCAAACCTGTCCTGTTGGCTTACAATATACCTAGTGCTCCTTCTATGCTGTTTTTTCCCCCTTTTTTTCCTGCTTTAGTTATGTACATTTTATTTACACAAATGCTTGTACAATGCACTGAATATAAATATATAGTGCCATATGAATAGATCCCTACTCATTTGCACTTGTGTGTTTGTGTGTGGGTGTCTCCCTCAGTGCTGATCGTGTGTGCACTGTTCGTATGCTGGATGCCAAACCAGGTTCGGCGCTTGATGACGGCAGCCGTACCCAAGGATTCCTGGACTTTGAGTTACCTGGTATCGTACGTCAAACTGCACCCTGTAGCTGACACCTTCTTTTACCTGAGTTCCGTGCTGAATCCTCTGCTCTACAATCTCTCATCACGGCAGTTTCGCACAGCCTTTCTCCAGACGTTGTGTTGCCGTCTCTCTGTCACCCACGTTAACAAGAGAACGCTGGAGAACAGCAAAGCTTCCCATGTCTCCAGCCATTCGCTGCGTCCGCTGATGTGTAAAAAATCCCAGCGCAAGAGAACGCAGCCTTCCAGCAGAGATGCTGAGACTCTGACCCCGAGTGCAGAGAGCAGCCCTGCTGTTCAGATCTTAAACACAACTCCACCTGTCTCATCAGAGACGGAAACATGAGTCATGTCAAGCCTCCTACTCCACTAAACACCCTGGAGCTCCTACAGGCCACTATTTAGACACATTGTTGGCTCACCTTATAAATGCAGTTATAGACTATTTCTCATCTTGTTTTTTTTTCATGTAGGATTTGTCATCAGGGATCACAGGATTGCTGTTGGCTGAATATTTCTGGTTGGCAACATGTTTCTCAACTCAGCGATGACTCAATGTGATATTCACATGCCAACACAACACATGCTGCCACACTGCTGCTGTATTGAGAATGATTCACGACAAGATATTATCTGTTCACCAGTCATCCTATAATGGTCCTTTTCCATTTATGAACAGGTTAAATGCAGGGTCTGTGCATTGTGCATAGCAGCAAATAGGCTACACTCAGTCATCTAATACTGTATGTATAAACTCACCTATGTGGTAAATTTACTTAACAAAATGGGTACCAACAAGGATACTGTAGGTGCCAACTCAAGGCTACAACTGGAAGCTATTACAACTAACATTATTTACTGCATTGCTTAACATGAACCTTGACATTAATAAATCCTAAATATTCTTAACAAAGATAACACATACATTAACTGACAATTGTTTAGATGGTTATGGGTTACACCTGCATTGACTGTATTTATTTGTTCTATTACTAAAAAAAAGGGCAAAAATTTTAATTGCGCCATCTTTCTAAATGCTGATTATTGAATAAACTCTAAATATAAAAATTTTCAATTCAGCCTTGGATCTAAAATTTGACAGTTAAATGTTACAAAAAAATGTTAATTAACTGATTGCTTCATAACACTCATTGTGAGCTTCATTTTATGCACTGATGGGATAAACATTGCATAACCATTAATTTATTACTAATAAAATTTGAATAAATTAATAGAAGTGTTAGTAACTTTGTTAAGTAATGTCACTTAAATTAACTTTCCATTTTTTTGTACTGTGGCGTAGCGTCAAGGGTTCAATTCCCGCCTGGGGTCTTTGTGCATGTTTTCACTGTGCTTGGTGGGTTTCCTCTGGGTACCTCAGTTTCATCCCAAAGTCCGAAGACATGCAGATTAGGCTAATTGGCATTTCCAAACTACTCGTAGTGTGAGTGAGTGTGTGTGCTTGTGTACCCTGTGATGGATTGGCACCTCGTCATGTCCTGAGTCACCTCCAGGCCCCCCCATGACAATAAACAGGATAAGCCGTATAAAGAATGAGTGAGAGAGTATTCATTTTTACCAATTAATGTATGCCAGTCATTTTGTACAAAAGATCATAACAAAAGTCCTATCTAAACGAATTTTATTATTAATACTAATATTAATATTAATATTAACTTTATAACAGACACAAATTCTAAAGAAGCACTATCATTGTCTCGTGTTTTTATCTCAGAGACTCAGGACTTGTTTTCTGTTGGTGTGTTAATGAATTCTGTCACTGGCATTAATTAAAGGCAGGACAATCTTTTTCTTCACTAGATTATTTTTAATAAAATGCAGGCATGTTGTAATAGTAATGTGTTACAACAAAACAACATTTGTGTCCATATTGTTCAGCTGTAACGAAGGTCAGTCCAAACACATGTAAGATGTAGGTTTCTGTTCTTTATTAAACAGGACATCCCATTGATGAAAACAAAGCTAAGTTACAATATGTGGTATATACCGAGTCAGCTATTAAAATGTATACACACTTCAGTTATATTAAGAAAACTTAACATATTATTATCAT
>JAOVVB010000049.1:18919676-18930916 GCA_028570985.1 Heterobranchus longifilis
GTTTTCTTGCGTTCGTTGGGTTTTGAACGCCAAGAAAAAGCTGCATGCAACGTTTTTTTTATGCCGTATAAACGCGCAGCCGGACAAACGCATGTCACCAAAGCCCGTGTGAACACTCTCATTGACTCCTATGTGTAGAAAACACTCGGCGCTTGATCCGTGCTCACAGGACGCTACGAACGCCAGAAAAACGCTCGATTTTAACGCCCGTGTGAACAAGGCCTTAAAGGAACACTAAAAAAGTATGTATAATTCACTTGTATACAAAGTTTATATTCAGAGAGTTTTGGTCCGCTCTTATTCTTCCCACTTGTAGTCACCTCATAGTTAAACGTATTAGAAGAGACATTTGACGGATTTGAATAAAGTCTTTTACATGCAAAGTGAGGACAGAATATCACGTCTCACAGCTGGAACATTTGCTAATTATTATTATTTTTTTTTTTTGTGATGTGCAGAATAACTATACACTGATTTTTATTTTTATTTATTTTATTTTTTTTAACCCTTAGTCTGTATGTGTGTACTTGACTTTCGAGCAAACTTGCTCATTATTGTTATAACATGTTATTTGTTGTAACTTGTTGGTTAGTTTTCCATGCACCAGAAATATGAGACTGAGCATTCTGCTGCATTTATTACTTGCTCACCTCTGGTCATGTTTTGTGGCTTTTGTGCTTCGAGCCTTTGCCACTGTGGTGAAAAACATTTGACTGTTGGGTTATTGATTTAAAGCGATATTAACTAGCAGTAGTACATTATCGTCCTAACCTCATATCAAGCTTTAATGATTTCTGGACATTTGACAGATTTTGTTCTGCCCCCTACCTAGACAGCATTTAAATCTGTGTATAAATATGTAAGGACGATGGGCCTCCGAGTGGTGCAGTGGTCAAGAGCTCACCCTACCATCTGGAGATTCCGAGTTTGCTTCCCGGGAGATGCTGTAGCCTCCTGCATTTGGAGGACTGGAGAAAGCTGATTGGCTGAGCTCTCTCAGCGGGGGTGGGATTGGAGGGACTTGGCGCTCTCACATTAATCACTGCTCTACAACCAATCAGGGGTGTCTGTGAGCTCACTCAAGCGGAAGGAGCGGATAGCGCTGTCCTCCGAGTTTGTTACAGCGCCCCCAGTGGTGTGTGAGCGTGCTGTTCAAAAAAAGATGCAGTCGGCTGGCAGCACGTGGTTCGGAGGAAACTCCCTGATTAAGCTGTAGCCTTGATGCAGGAGTCCCCTAGTGACGGGTGGGAATTGGATACGACTAAATTAGGGGGAAAAAATCGGCATACCAAAAAAAAAAAATGTAAAGATGTAAGTAAGTTTTATTGAAGGGGATCACGATTAATGAAAAATACATTGTATTGCGCTCATAATGCCAATCTACAGTTTCTTTTACTTCCCCCTTTTAAATACATTTTTTACTTTGTCACTGTTTACTTTTTGTTTTTAATTTTTGCTTCCATTTGATTCTTTGTTGCTTTTTTTTTCTATTTCTTGCTTCAGTTTCTTTCTATTTTGCCTTTACCTTTCTATTTCAATACTTTATTTCTTTCTTTCGTTACCTTTAGAATATCTCTCAGCAATGTGTCTTGGAAGAGAGCCTATTGGGTTGGATAAATTTAATCTCATTTGAGCTCGGTACTTGTATACTGAGATCAACACGATTAATTCTTTTTCTTCCTTTCATCTCTGCGCATATCTGTCACTTCATAAACTGGGTTGGCATCAATGTTTAGTGCTTTGCATCTCTTTTATTATTCAAGTGTGTGTGTGTGTGTGTGTGTGTGTGTGTGTGTGTGTGTGTGTGTGTGTTTGTGTGCGGCCACTAACCAGTGTATTTTTCAGTACGCTGTCTAGAGTATGTTTGCTCATTGCCATGTATTTGTTCTGTCTATGTTGTGTGTGTGTGTATAATTTGTAGCTTTTGCTGAGCTGCGCGACAGTAAGAGACTGTAGTTCCTGTCTGCTGGCCAGACACACCAGACATTGTGTGGTGTTTTTTTTTTTTTCTCCCTTACTGCATTCCCCCCCCTCCCCCTCTCCTTTTTTTGTTCTTTTTCATGTCCCAAATGGCGTCGGCAGTGCTGAAGGGAGTCTACAAATACTCATTAGTGCATTACTGAAGTTTGGAGTACTGCCAGCAAGTCCATGCAGCCTTCCTTGAGAACTTGGAAAGAGGTGGAGAGGATTGAGGGAATGAGGTGGGGATTCAGAGGGTGGGAGGAGAGAGGACGAGAAAAAACTCCCCACTGCAACATTGTGCGGATTTGGCGTTATATAGAACTGAATCCTCTTCAGTGACTGTCGATATCCTTTCCCTACTAAGTCCGTATGAATACTGCTTGATAAAGCCCGTATCCTATGTATTGAGAGGCTGACAAACACGGTTTGACGTGTGTGTTGTGTGTGTGTGAGAGAGAGAGAGAGAGAGACACTCAGACAGAGAGGGAGAGAGAGTCTGTGTGTGTGGTGTAGGCATGGGGTTTGCTGCTGTCATGAAGACCTGCAGGTAATTGGATTCAGCAGCATCAATCAGGAGGAGAAGGGCAGCCGCTTGCCATGGAGCTCAAATTTCAGTCCATAAAGCTGAGAGCAGGCTCAGCACCGGCTTCCTTTCTCTCCCGCTGCACACTTATTCTCTGCCAATGCAAGCTGTGCAAAAAAATTAAAAATAAATAACAGGATTTTTCTATTAACAGAAGGCTTATCTCGGTTTTTATGCATCTGGTCAGTTAATTAAATCTTTGTGGACATTAAAATTATAACAGGATTCGCCTAAAACATCAGCATGTGTAAGATTGTCTTAACAGCTCATTTGGTTGCAGGACTATTTCTTTCCACTCATTCATTCATTCATTCATTCATTCATTCACGTTAAAGAACTGCTTTTTTGGGGTCAGAGTTATTGACCTGATCTGCTGTTTATCTGGATCAGGTGAATCAATTACATTCTGCTTAAATATAAAATGTTTAGTTTATTAGGTGACTATCACTTTGAGTGTGACTATAATTTATCTGCCTTTTATAAAACGTATTAATATAAAGGTTTGTCCTCTGTAGTAACGTGAGGACTCCTCGAAGGTGAGTCTGACGTCATTTTATAATGAGGTATACCCTGTCTGGTTTCATCGTAACTCGATAATGCACTTTGTCATAATTACATTCTGTGATCTGTAAAGGCTGCTGTCGTGCTGAAGCTCCTTATTCAGCAACCGTGTGGTTTTTGTGTCTTTAAGTCTGCCTGCCTGAGATCTCTCCCCCCGACACATGTTTTATTAGCCTGAGTGGGAGTTGCAGGAGGATTTAGTAGAAAGGGGGGCTATCTTTGATCTATTCTTTTGACATGGATCACAATGCAGGGATAGAGAACATGATCCCTGAACAGCTCAGCTCTGGCATTGTTACTACAGACCCAGATCATTTCTGCACCCTGTCTCTTTCTCACATGCATTTGATGAATGCGCATCGTCTAACTGAGGGTTTGGATAGTGCGGGACGTCCCTTCCCGTCTCCTGTCGTGTATGTATCCTGTTCTAACCTTTGCTTTAGCCTGTGCTCTGAAGACATTCACACAGCAGTCCTGGCCTCCGCTGATCGTCACAGGAAGAGATGCAAAACGAGATTTAGTCTTGTGTTGCATATGAATAAGCAGTTTTGCTTGGGAGTGTGGCAATAACTAGGGCTAATTCACATTCGTCACCTTTTACAGCCTGACATGACACGTTGTGCTGACCTTTTGATTTGCACTACAAACAGTTGTTTCAGCACACTTGTGCAGTCGCCTTAAGACACTGATGAGCCATCAGGAAAACACAGGAAGTTGTAGACAAGCTGGGTTCAAGCTAATGTCAAATCTGACCAGCAATATACATATGATTTGGGTCACAAACTACATGACTAAAGTAATGTTTCCAAAGTAGCTTCATTAAGCTCGGACAGTGTACTAGATGGAATGTATTTGCGTGGCAGGTCTGGTGCACAAGAACAGATCTTCTACTCTAGTCTTCTATCTTTACATATAATAATTAAACTTAAAAAGTTGTCGTGTCTGTACATAGAAGATATTTGCGAAAAAATATTTTTGGGAGAAGTAAGGTGAATGACAGAACACATCAAGATGTTTTCTTTGGTAGTTTTGTCTGTTTGTTTGTCCACGCGTCACATAAAAACTACTGAAACTATTTTAATTAAAGTAACATATAGGCTTTGTTTCATCACAGGATTCAAAAGATATGCTAGTTTAAAATTTAAATGGAAACCGGCCTTATATCATAAATCGACTTTGAAAAAAATAATTTGTTTATCTCTCCAAATTCAACAGGTTGTACTGTTGTACATTTTTAAAATATGCGTTTATGAGTGTGCAACTGAAATCTACTTAATAAACACTCGCACCTTCATTCCACGCACTTTACAGTAACATGTAAGAATTTTAGTTTGACGTACATTTTTGTAAAATGTGCCTCAGTGTGCAGTTAAATTTCAGCCATACAAAGTCGCAGGCTCATTAATAATGAGATGTGGTCTTGTTTAGTAGATTTTGTTTTTCAGTGTTGTACAGATTTATTGACCAAAGCCGATGTATGGCTGATATTCACACACAAATAAGACATTTTTTGTGTTGGACTGTGTAAGTACTGAACTCTTATTTGGTATGTCGCTATTGTTTACAGAATAATCTGTCATGTGTGGAATGTTATATTAAAGATTGTTTCATAAACGTGTTTGAGTTTGTGCTCTTTTAAAGATTTTAAAGCAGGTCAGTTATTTTATATAATGAGAATTTTTTTTCTGGCACAAAGGGGGATTAATAACAAAAATCAAGCAGAATTTTGTAATCGGTACATCTGTTAATGATGACCTGTAATTTTTTCTCTTACAATTCTTAAAGTGAACTAATAGGATCAAGCTTTTCCAGCTGAAGGTAAAATGCTTTGCTAGTAATGCTTTGCATAGATTATGTTAAATGTTGGTCATGGCAGCAAAGAAAAGTGAGCTGTATAATCAGTACATGGACAAAAGTGTGTGGACACCTTAACATCACATCTATATGTGTTTTCTGAACATCACATTCCTGTTATAACAAACTCCACTCTTTAAGGATTTCGGAGCATGGCTGTGGGAATTTGCTTGCTTAGCTAAAAGAGCATTAGTGAAGCTGGACAGTGGTGCTGGGTGAGGAAGCCAGTGAGAAGTGAGTGTTTGTTTTCAGTTCAAGCCAAAGGTGTTCAGTGGGATTGACGTCACAGCTCGTTGAAGACCTCTCCAGTTCTTTAGTATTACCCGCGTTAACCTTGGGGAGAGAGGGAGAAGTAGCTAGTGAGTGGGAACTGACAGGTGACCAAACTAGGGAAAAAATACATTTTATCGTTCTTAGTAACTTACTTAATATCTAGCATTTTTACAAATCCACAAATTTAGACTCATTTTAAGATTTATCAGTTTCCTCAGCTGAATAATTTTTAATTGCTAATGCAGTGGACACAGCCACAAATATGCAGTCATTAAATACCACTCAGGTATCCTCAGTGGAGCAAGATGGACAGATTGGAGAACGTATGGAGAGCTAGAGGATGAGTTGTCTCCAGATGGAGGAATATGGCTGGCTCAGAGAGAGCAGGTGCTGCCCTCCGTGTGGACGCGAGTCGTACTCCTCGGACCATGTCCATCTCTGGCAGACTTCTCAGCCACACGCAGGCGGCTCAGCGTGGAGCGTGGAGTCACTGAGCATCAGTCACTGAGTCGCCACACCGACTGGATGAAGAACACCAGCTAACACACAGGGCCAATCCACAGTCTCCATGTGCACGGCCGGAAGAGTGTGATCAGAACTCATCATGACCCTGTTATTCCTAGTTTCACCATTAATCGTTTTAATTAGACAAATAACTTATCGCTTGAGACAGCCGAAAAGGTGTTTTGGGGTATTTTGTATGTTAGTGTTCATTTTAATTATATCAGGTTTGTTCCTCTGTTGGTTATTGATGAATACAGATTGATAAACCCTCTGTTTTCCCACCATGCAGTTCTTTAGAATATATGGCCAGAACAAAAAAAATATACGTTTGTTTAGCTTTTGCCATTCGTTTTATTATTATTAATATTTTATTACGCAGACTACAATCTTTGATGACTTTTTGAGTTTCAGAGTCAGTCAGAGGGCTGAACAGTGAATGCCAGCAAGAAAACCTGGCCATAGTTCAGAGTCTAGTTTTTTAAACATGAACCGGCTCACCTTCTGTATCAGATCGTCTGTCGTGGATCAGTCACATGCCTTTATGGTAAATTATTTAGCTGAAGGCATCAGACCAGAGACTAGCTCTAGGGCTGGCGATACGTTAAGTCGGAAAGACGTGTGCTTTCACAAACCTTCACAGACCGCCCTCAGCCTATTTTATTTTCCCTCCTTAGTCTGATCAGTAAACTCGAGTCATGGTTTATTTATGAGTAGTCCATTTGAAGTCTGAATAGACAGAAATAATGTGTTTATTAACGGTGAATCAAATCAAATATGTTGATTATGTAACTGGACGTTACTTGTATGATTTATTTATTTTTTTCCCCTGTTGAATTCCTGTCTCTCAGAGTTGTCTGCTGCGTATACATTGGTGTGACGGCTCCTTCAGGTGACTCAACACATGAGATAAATGAACAAAGTGTTTCCTGATACTCTGACTGATGTCACAGACATGCCGCAGACAGCCGGGGCTAATCAGTCTCCATATCATTCATTCTCTCTCAGCCACTGCAGTAGTCCTGTGGAAAAATATATACTCTAAGTCTCATTCAGGTCAATAACTGAGTTAAAAATTATTTTTGTCTTCCTGAATTGTGATGTGTTGGTATTAAATCTATGGGTATATTTACAGTATCTGGGATGCAGTTTCATGTCCGCTGTATGTATACACACACACACACACACACACACACACACACACACACACACACAGAATATGCGTACAGGCATAATTAGTGTGCATGTCTATGCGTGTGTGCACAAGGAAGTTCAAACTGAAGTTGCTTATGAGGAGCTGTATGTACGTCCTCTTTCACCTAGAGACAGAGACTGGATTGGTGCTGTCTGTTGCCTAGGTGACAAACTGAAGGATGGGATGGCTGCATGCTCTGGACACAGGCTTTATTCTCTGCTCTCTGTACAGCAGCAAGTTCATGTTCAGATATGCCGTTGTACAGCATTATTCTTAGCATCTGTCTCTCCTTTTAAAATTTTTTTTTTAAACATTTTTATTATTTATCTATTTGGTTGAAATGTCAGTTCGGTTAACACAAATTTAAATTTATGTAGTGCTACAAATTGAGGCATCTATTATTCACACATTAATGGTCCACTTATGACCATCTCTACTTGCTCGCTTTAATAATGCATTTTTAAGAAATGTCTCTCACACATAAACATGCCCATTCCCATGCATCTGTGCTCAGAGAGGGAGCCTTTTTTTTTTTTTTCTTTCATCCTACCCAACCTTAACCCCGACTTGAGCCCCGTTCAGCCCCAGTGCTCTGTTTGATTTGTCAGGACGCAATCAGCCATGTCGGTCTTTAGGGCGAGCGAGTCTAATGGACTGCAGGCCCAAGTAGTTTTTTAGGAGCCCACACTGATCAAGCTGAGTCGAGTGTTGGATTAGAGGGAGGGCTTCAGACAGGCTGAACGGTTTCCTCCATAAATGTTTTGCGACCCAACCCTCCTCCAAACCCCAGGTTTATACTCGGACAATCACAGTCCAACCTTTCTGGCATTTATAGAAAAGGATTGCATTAAGGGTGGGAGATTTTTTTCAGCAGTGTCTTGTGTGTGCTTAAAAAAGACTGATATGTGCTGTGTGTGTGTGTGCGCGTGCGTGTCAGTCATAGTGTCTCAGTAGAGAATGTGTATTTGAGTGTGGTATACAGTTACATTTCCATTGTATGTTTTAAGTGTTTCTTTTTTATTAAGTATTAATTATTTATTGTGGTTTTTTTTGTCTGTTTTTTTGCACAATAGCCTTGTTTTGCTGAGCTATTTGGCTGGAATGTATGTAGATTTCTCAATCTAGTCAAGTGATTAATGTCTGTCTGGGGAACCTCTGTGTTAACATCTCTGTGGTATCCAGTGTACCTTTCTCTACAGACACCAGAAAAACTTGATGCTTTATCTCTTTTTCCACTGCATGGGTGGTCTGTGTCAGCAACCCTAAATGAACCGCGGTTCAACTCTGGCCTTCACCTAAGCCCTGAGGTTAGGTTCATTCTGAGGAAATTACTTTCTAAGGAAAACTTTGTGAATTCGTATATACACAAGATAACGAGACCTCCTGAATGTCTGCATGAAGGTGCTCTGACTAATGCCAGTGCCTCTGACTCGCAGTGTGATTGACCATGTGCCCATCATACTGTATTTCCTTCATACTGAAAGAAACCTTACTGTATTTATTATTGTTTTGTTTAACTTCATCTTATCCAATCCATTATTTATGTTGAATGATTACTTTCAGAGATCTGAGGCCTATTTTTATATAATCATGTTTTTTTTTTTTTTTTTTTCATCTGCACATGTTGCAGCTAGTTTTAAACAGGGAATGAAACCTGGTCTTTTCAATTTTATTTTGATCGCTGTCCATTTTTAATCAAAGTGCTTTTGTCATCTTGCATGTGGTTTTGGCTTACAACGGAGCACTTTGTTGAAAATACCAAGATACATATTGTTTGGCCTAAAAATACAGAAATACTATTTTTGTGGTCCATGTCGCCCACACCTGCCTTTGATCTAAACAAGCCCACACTAATCTGATGCTGTATTTTATATGTAGGTGGGGTGAAAATAGTTTCAAATGGTACTAATACCATATGATCATTTAATATTGTTCATTTCTTCTTGGTTTCATGCAGCTTTAGGGGAAAAAAAAGAAAGTTTCAATGTCTTATTACCTGTATGGAGGAGAAAAAAAATTAGAAACACTTCACACAGTTGATGTCTGTGTATTGCAACTTCTTCTGCTACAGATTTTTACTTGGGAGATTTTGCAACAAACGTCTGCCTACCAAAACCTCACAGCACTGGATATCAGTCAGCTACAGCACATTGGCGGTGATCACACTCACGTTAACTAGCAGTAATGAAAGATCAGCACACAACACAGACTGATCAGAGCTCATTTGGTGGAATGTCTTAGAAGCAGTTAATAAGGAGACAAAGGGTTTGTTTAAGATGACAATGTTATCGGGTGTCTTTTTCTTGCTGAAAGTTTCTCCCTGACTGGTTGTGAGTGTGGGTTTTGGCAGGCTGCTGCTCTCAGCTTTTTCCATCACTGTGGAGCACCACTTTAATCTTTCAGTGGTTTACAGTACCAGCCTGTACCGGCCTACTTTCACCCATGTATGTAGGTGAATCACATTGGTGCATTACATTTTACAAAACATGCAGTGTCCCTGCTAACTCTCTTTTCAATGAGTGTGTACCTCAATTATGGTAAAAATACAAATGGCATATGATTCGGCTGAAGGCAGCTCACAGGAGTCTGGTCTACAGGGTTAGGGACAGTACCTCAAAAAGACAGAGATTATACATTTCATTTACTCTCCCTGGTGTGATTAGTGACATAACTGTTGTCATTGAAAACATAGGGGGGAAAAAGTCAAGTATACGTTTGTTTATTTCTGTTAGACTCCAAGTAGACGTGGTGCGTACATATCTTAAGTTGTAATGTGAAGCACTACTATGTAACAAAACCACTTATAGCTAAAAACTAATCAATAATGACTCAGGATTTAATTTAAAATTAAACTAATGCAAATAGGATGCAAAAACAAAAAGGGCTCTTTATTTTTGGTCTAGGGTTAGTTGGGTGAGTGTGGGAACGAGAATACGATGACAAATGGATGAATTGTTATTACTTTTTCAATATTACAGAAGCAGACCTGTTAAGACACAGAAAATGAAACGTCAGATGCGCTTTGCATTTGAATTATACATTTGGCTGCCTTCCTATGCATGAATTTGCTTTGCCGGAATAAATTTGACATGTTAAAAAAAATGTATTTCAAATGTCTTATGTTATACTTGCTCATGAGGGGAGTTCAGCTGCAAATATTTTTTTTTTTTTTTAGTTTAGTATTTTCTGATTAGCATTTGAATAAAGCCTTGAAACCATGAAGGTAGGTATACTGTACAGATAAAGTTTTTTTTATTGGAAAAACATGAATATGGTGTTCTGCACATATCTCAACCAGAAGACGATACTTGCTTTTGCCTGTTTTTTAGACAAAGCGGGATGAAACACAAGAATAAAGGGGTGGGCGTGCGGGGATGTCTGAAGAAACTAATGACTAAAGTCCGGCCTCATCTGAGAGTAGAGACAGTAGACTCGTTTCATTGCTACACCGCACATACTTCAACTAATGGTTTTAAAAGGCTGTGGTAAACTGGATCTGAGTTAAATTTGATTGTACTTTACTCGAAGTGATGTCCGGGCATCAAATACAAGTGGTACGCGTCGCCCGAGGTGGTGTTGCCTGCAGTCGAACTAGCACTGCTTTCTCCTCAGGGAAATCGGGCTTTGCCAGCACAAACCATATGATTTTGCAGATCGCGGTATGGGATTAACATCTTGTTAGCATTAGCATCAATTCATGCCATTTTGTAAACCATGAAAGGCAACAGAGCTACAGGCTAAAGTCCATGTGTATTTTTACTGTAGCTGAGACTAAAGTGTGTGAATGTTTTGTTGGGCTTTTACTCTACGATTTTCAAACTGTAACTTCAAGTCGTATGGACATGCATACACCATTTTTTGACAGAGGGAAAAAAATATATTTCCCATATAAATATGCTAGCCTACATTTTGGGAAACATTGAGAATTGAAGTCCAGCAATGTGAGATCCATGGCTGCTTCACTGTGTAGATCAGACATGGTAAAAATAAAAAAATTAAAAAAGTCACCTTGAGGCCAACTTCCCAGTGTTTGGAGAACTTTCCTTTCCCACCTTTTCAGTAAAAACACCCTCTTGATACTGCACCACGAACATATACACCATGTTCCAAATTATTACGCAAATGATATCTTTCCCTGATTTTCATAATTAGTCATTGCAAATGTCGGTATAATTTCCAAGTCATCAACCATTAGGGTATAATTAGAATTTTATTGAACAAACCTCCTAATGATAATATTTATTTAAAAAATAAAAAACTGAAAATGCACTGTTCCAAATTATTATGCACAACAGAGTTAAAACATTTTAT
>JAOVVB010000049.1:18943722-18980459 GCA_028570985.1 Heterobranchus longifilis
ATACCATGATGGCCGTAAGTACGGTTCATCATGATTCACCGCGAGTTTTGGCGCTGTGAGTACGTTTCCATCTTTCCGCGCGCCGCTCCTTGCAGAAGCTCGCGGACCTTGCAGAACTTTGCGGAACGTCAGGCGATCACTCGCGGTGGCTCACGGTGCCTAACCCCGCTTCTCAACGCGAGTCAAACCGCACAGGTAAGATAGGGGTATAACAGCAGGAATAACAGAGAGGGCAGGGCTTGTTTCTCACACATACACACACACACACACACACACACACACACACACTAACAGAATGACTGCTGTCTGCCTCACTGATTGCATAAGTTGTCTAAATAACGGATTACATTTTTAAAAATATAACTAAATAACTGAGTACTTAAATGGCGGACCTAAAGCGTTAGATTACTCGTTACATCAAAAACATAATCCAAGTATTCTAATGCGTTACTTTGTAATGCGCTACACACAACACTGATCATGTGATAGAATGAGATTTCAAGTTTCGAGTTTTATTGACATCTGCACAGTAAAGAAACATGCCCCACCCACTGCACACTTTGCTGGCCCCCATAAAAAAATTATAGGTTTAGAAAAGGAAATATATTTTTTTATTTATTTTGTTTTATACTGTAAACAGTTCACGTAGTGTGCAAAATAAGTTAGAGCTATAAGTAAGTTACAAAGAAGCACAACCCACAAGTGCCCACTGCTTTACAAACTGTATAAGGAAACGTTGCTGTTTTCATTGCTGTGACTGAAAGCTTTAATTGATATAAATCTCTAAAGTCTTTAGAGATGACCCCTTGTACGCATAGCTCTACGTATCACATCTGCTAGTTTCTTATTTATGTATTTTATCATCCCTGGTTCTAATCGGTTAACCTGTTTATTTTATTTTCCAGCTTTTCGAACACATTAAGCAAGAAGTGGCTGAAAGGTAGAGCTATAAATAAGTTACACACCAAGGTCTTGTATTCCCAGATGACTCGCTCTCGCCCGATATAACTGAGTGAAATAGAAAAATACAGAGAAACTGAAGAACACATTCTGTTAGACAGTAGACAACTGTGTTTGTGTGCTCTCTAGTTAAATAAAAATGTAACAACTGAGTAATTAGGAATAATTACTGTAAATAGTGTGTTGTAGTGCCCCTTCATACTGGACTGTGTATAAAAAAATTTATTTATTTTTGATTGTCTATTCTTCTCTTTTTGTCTTTATACACGGAACTATCACTATTTTATGTTTGCACATTGATCTTTGCTGATGTACCGTTGAAATTTCCCCCCTGTGGGATGAATAAAGGTATATCTTATCTCATCTTAATCATCTATCATTCTGACTTGCATCCAGTTACTGTACAGTGTAAATAAACGTTCAGTATAAAAAGCTAAAACTCCATTAGTCGTCGTACAGGCAGCAGACTCGCTAGACGTATTTGATGCCAGTTCAACTCTGATGTCGTGCCGATTGTGAGTGACTGGTACAGGGTGGCTTGGGCTCATCATATTAAAGCCTTTAGATTTATGTCGTTAATGTGATTTACCTAGCTCGTTTCTTTTAGAGATGGAAACAGATTTTAAATCCATGTTTAGTCCACGCATGTGTACTCCGGCAGTACATTTCTATTAAGCCCGAACGCGGCTCTGAGACTCGTTTGTTTTTCTGCTGCAGTTTGCGGCAGATCTGTTGTGTCGACGAGATCAAAGTTCTCTCGTGAAGAGCCTGGGCAAAGCTGAGCTGGATGCCTGGTTTTGAAGAACGTTGGCAAGAGGAGGTGCTAACTGCCTCAGGAAAGGATGAGGACGTGGGAATGGAATTGGTGGAATGCTTAAAATATGGTTGGCTGAATAATAAATGCTCTATCATGTATTTTATTACAACATAGAAAATATAACTCAGATGTGTGAAATCAGGTGAGCATCCAGGTAGTGTAACTGTCAACCTTGCATGGTTCCTCTGCATGATTCTCGCTGGTGTTCTTTGTGTGATGATCTGGATCGTGAACCCTACATACATACTCAGTGATCAACATGAATGGACCGGAAAGATCAAACTGTTTAAGCTATATATGTTCAGAATGCCTGAACATGTATAGCTGTGTTCAGTGTGCAGATGACGCAGTAATACGCTTATATTAAAGGGTGTAAAGCTTTGCAGAAACATTTTTGAGTTCTGAGTGCAGTAGGGTTCACCAACCACCAGGACTTTTAAAACATTTTTTTAGAAGTTAATAACTTACTGTGTTTCAACCAGTAATTAAGCTAAATGAGCTACGCTTAATAGTAAATCTCATTGCATATGAGTCAACTTTTTTTTTTTTATTAAATACACTCATTTCACATAAAATGTATTATCTGCCTGCTACACCCTTCCCTGCTAATTAAATTAATTAATATATCAGAGCGTTTTTTAAAATAATGTAGCAGCACAGTAATTCCCACTATTTTGCACTTTGAGTTACTTGTCTTCAGAAGCTACTTTAATCCTGGTTAAGGTGGTGGTGGAACTGGATCATATCCTGTAAAATACTGAGCACAAGATGCAAATAAACTTAATGATGTGCCAGTCCATCACTGGTAAAATAGTAATAAAACAGTAGCATGTAAAAACATCTATGTATGGACTGAATACTACGGTGGCCGTGAAGTTCACAACAAAATAACAAAACCGAAAACAAAATAACAAGGATTTTTCATTTTGTTTTTCATGTTTTGTTATTTTGTTTTTGGTTTTTGTTGTTTTATTTTGTTTCGCACTTCTAAGCCACCATAGAATACAGATCCTTATGCTTTAGGCAAGAGATGAACCGTTAAAGCCACAGTTCAAGTTAAAAAAGTTAAAATTTTTATTATTTTTTTAAAATTACGACATGTTCAACAAGCCGTCTCACTGCAATATCAGTACACTGTTAGTATGCAGTTATTTCTGCAGTAGTTTGTGGTTTCAGTGATCAGCCTCAATGACAAATTTGTCTCTGCTGCTGTCTGACATTTACCTGAAATGTGTGTGCGTGCGTGCGTGCGTCACATTTACCAGTTTTTCATCATTTCGATTTCAGAAATGACCGTGACTTGTATCAGCACAGCACAGAGGCCGCCATTAAGCCAGGCTGGGTAGTAGCCGTATCGTGCCCTATACAACCTGGTTTATGGGTGCTACCTACAGATGTCCAAGCTACAGCTTTGCTCTGTGTGAATGCATAGTTGAGCAGGGGTGTCACATGGCCCATTCCTGCATTCTTAACCCAAGTTCACACGACCTACATGTGATACAAAGCTGTGATAATAATACACATTAATAATACCAATTCTGCGATGGATTGGCACCCTGTCCAGGGTGTACCATGCCTCGTGCCCTAAGCCTCCTGGGATAGGCTCCAGGTCCCCCTGACCCTGAATACAGGATAAAGCGGTACAGAAGATGAGTGAGTGAGTGAATAATACCAATTAATGTTAGTCATGCGTTTGACTTTGACTTTGCCATAGCACTCTTCAGCTGAGCTGTGGTGTCTGGTCCCATCATTTTGGCAGTGGATATTTTGGTGCTGTGGGTCTGATTTGTTTGTCTGGTGCAACCCATGGGTGCTTGATCGGATTGGGATTTTGAGACCAGGTATCACTGACTTTTTTTTGTTCGTTTTTTTGTGCGCCTATTTGTGCTGTCTTAGCCTTTTCATAGGATCAGACTAGATGAGTTGGCCTTTGGTCCCTCATCCTGAGTCTTAGGTGTCCATGAGCCTTTTCTCACCAGAGTCACCAGTTTGTCTGTGGTTGATTCAGTTCACCTGTCACTAGTTATAATGTTGTGACTGATCGATGTGAGCAGCAATTTCACCTTGCCAGTATTTTGTATTGAGAGATTCTGTCTTATGCCTTTGAGTTTGTATTCTAAATTTATAACGCCTGCATGCTTTAGCAGCTGTTTGCCCAAAGGTCAGTAAGCAATCCAGCTACAACTCAATGGCCAATTATCCTTCTTCTAGGTATGAGGCATCATGTTGCTTGTTGCTTGTTTAGCTTAAGTAAAATAATATGTTTCTTGGAAATATATGTAAGGGAAAACAGTTTGACAGCTGCACAGTTGTATAATTATATTAAGTAGTGTTTGACATTTTATAATATAAATGTAAAATACAACATATTACACAAACACAGACTTTTTTTTTTTGCTGTGACCTTGTATAAACTTGAGTGTTTCTGCATCACTAGTGTTTGTATTGCAAATGTAGTGACTGGAATACTGAATGCTCATGTTTGAGCAGAGGTAGCTTAAAGAGGAAAACTTATCCTGCCCTCCACCCCGTGTTCATGGCTATCCGCTCACTCAGTCTATCTCATCTTTGTTCTCCTAAAGCCTACCTCAGGCAGTTTGCATCAAAAGTTCAGGAATTTTTATTGAGTTTGAAAGCAGTTTTTGAAGCATAGTAAAGTCTGGGGAACTGATCTCTGCTCCACCAACTTGTGAAAAAACAAAACAATCTAACAAACAAACAAAAAAGTAGTCGTTTGGGTTGAATTACACCATACACGAGACAATGAGCTCAGCTGTCGAACTTAAGGGCAAGAAACACAAATTAAATACATTAAGCACATTAAAATGAAACAAACATTGATAAGAACCAAAAAAGAAAGATGTGTACCCGTTACCTCACATTTTCCAACACTTGTGAAAAATTGCACAATGTGTTGGTTTTGTCTGCGGTAGAGGAAGGAATTTGTCTCTTTAAATGAATGTATGCACATTACTGACCGAGTATTTTAGCCAAAGGTGAAATGCCTTAAAATAGGGCCTGACTTTTGTAGTGAGTATTTTTCTGCTTATCAGTCCAGTGCCAGATGCGGCAGCTCATGGCGTTGCCTTTCGGGTAAGGTTAGATGATGTTTGAGATTAGGATGATCCTGGGGCGTCCCACTGCTTATAACTTCTCTGTTTTAATTTTCCTTGCATGTTTGTCATCACTGAACAGTCTCCCAGTGAGGAGCAGGTCTGCAGTGTTGCTACTGAGCCGAATGACCAACATGACTAACTAACTGTACCACTCTGCAGTGTAGAGTAGAGCCACGGAGAAATGTGTTTGTTTATCTAGTTCTCTTGTTAGTTAGTAATGTGTAATAATGCCACTTCCAAACTAAACTGGAAATAAAAACAGCCTGGCTCTTGCATACAGCGAGAAAAAAACAAGAAAAAAAACACCTCAACTTTGTTGGAGAACATCTGTTATGCATTATGTTGGAGAGCATGTGTGAAGGCCACAAGAAGCTGATTGATCAAGCATGGATTAACCTTGGCAGATAATTAAATTGCAGGAGAGTAGCTGAAAATATGAGCTCCCTCCAGGCACTGTCTTCACCATTCTCTGCTTTCCCTCAGCCTCAAGTCTCCCTCTTGTCTCTTCTCTGATGGAGCCATAAATATACACTTAAAGTCAACCGCTCTCACAAAGGCCTATCCCTCAGTTTTATGAGCCTCCTTTCCCACTCCTTCCTTCCATCAGTTTTCCAATTATAAAGCTTTAGAGCAGGATAGGTGTTCTATCTTTCCTGAAATGTAAAGCATATGTGTGCGTGTGCGCGTGTGTGACACGCATATATGTGGGAGCAGCTTGGGGTCACAGCAGAGACATTTCTGTTTGTACCTAATGATGGGCTTTAAAGTGCAAGTCTGTGCAAATGTGTGGGCAGCCTACAGACAGAACGGCAACTCGGGAGAATAACCTGCAGTCATATCTAATTTTTTTTAATGCCAATGGCTTTTAAGCTGCCTGTCTTGTGAGAGTTTTTTAATAAGGAAAAAGTTAATGTAGCCATTGTCCTGATAAGTATTTCAGTCAAGCCCTTTCTGTTCATTTTATTTGAGAAGAGGTTTGAACAATGGACATTGCATACTGAGGATTTAGCTACTTGAGCCCACCAGAGATGGAACTGATACCAAACTTACACGATGATGATATCAGGAAGCACGTTTCTAGAGTGAAATTTGACTTAAAATTTAACTTTTTTGTTGACACAGGATTCTGGGGTTATAAATCTGTTCAGTCCTACACCTGTACCACCGTTCTGTGGTACTGTATGTGTCTGCTGTATCCGGTCGAGATTGTCCACTGAAGAAAGGACAAGACTTGTGAATAAACCATTTTTTAATCAAATCCCTAATTGCAGTGAAATGCTTATACGACCGCTCGTGACCTTAAAATCTAAATTATCAATAGAAATAAAATAGGGAATGGAATAAAGAACAAAATTATAAAATATGGGATATAAAAAATATTTTTTTAAAACCTAGCTGTACAAAATTGCTAAATATGGAAAATGTACAAAAGTAATTAGAAAGTGCTATCAAGCGACATCCTATTCTGGTGGAATTACTGAACAGGACCTCATGCTACATTATCATCTACAGTTTCATACGTCTTACACACGGCCCAGGAGCTAAATCACATTGATTTGCTGTAGTCCTGTAGTCGAATCCGGCCAACTGTGACTCTGATTCATGACCACGTCGCCACTCTCTCCACTGGGGTCAAACAGGTCAAGTGGCTCAGGGTCACATGGGCCATGGTCACAGACTCTCACCACCCCGCTGTGTGAAATCTGAACTCGCACATCCAGCTTGTCTGCCTTCTTGTTGATGTCTAGACACTCAGCAGAAGCAGGCCCTTATTGCAGGAAGAGCTTTTCTCATTATGTTGAAGAGCATTCCATTCAGTAGTAGGCAGGTCGTCTCATTACCGTTCAGGTAGATAGAAAGTGTGGCGATTTTAAAGACCCAGCTAGAGGTATTTGATTTACACAAAAATGAGCTCTGTCTATACAAATCCTCAGTTATTTCTAGAGCACCAAACTGGTCAGGTTAATGTTATCGGACACTGCTATAATTATGTAAACATGCATTTGCAATAATTTGTATGTCTCGTCATGATAGCGATCACAGAGGGCTCAGGGAGCCTGAACTGAAATTGTGATATCATCAAGATGAAGATAAAAAACACACACACACAGCACACAGAGTCTGTGTGTATGAGTACTGGAACAGCAGCCTCAAGAGAGTGCATGAACGTGGTGTGTTATCTTGTGAGGAAATGCTTCTTTGGCAGTGCTGCTACAGGGCTCTGAGACGGAAGTTCTTCGATAGGAGACGTCTGACTCTGTGTTTAATTATTTACAGTGACAGACGTAATCACCGTAAAAGGGAAAAGACTGCGTGTTAATAAACCGGAGAGGAAAGACTCGGTGTCATCACTTGCTGTCAGACCGCTGATAGCCCTGCTGTATCCGTAATTCATTACAGCCGTAACACGCGAGAGCGGCTTAGACAAGTGGTGCAACAACCAGGGCCTTTTTATGTTAAAATAAATAATCATTTCATAATGACACAAGCCTGGATGCAGTACTGCAGTTTAGTTTCCAACTCCTGGGTGATTAGACTTGTTGTTCGAGCTTCTGCGTTGTGGAAATTTAGTTTATTCCCTGGATGCTGAAGATGGATTGAAGATGGAACAAAAGCGGCTTTATGGGAATTATTAATGTTCTAGTAATTGCCTTATCTGAGTTGTAAGGCAAACAAGCACATTGTTTCTTCAGAGCAATTAGACCCATTCTGTTTGCCAAACTAGACTACTGACAGGAAGCCCTACAGCATTTTCTCCTGTTGGAGGCTTGTGAATGACAGAACTGCCTGACTGTGTTTGACTGAGTAATTTGCGCGTAGGTGGAAATCACCATATACGTCAGTCAAAATGTGGCGTGGTCTTTAAGTCTGTTATCAAATTTCAAATTATGCTTTGTTACGAAGCAGCTTTCCTGCTGCGGAGAGTCCTGAGGAACTTTGCAGTCGAGAGCAGCAGCACATTTCTGGTTTATTTGCAATACTACACCGAGCACTGTAGACACGGAGAACAAAGAGTTCAGCGAATGTCTGCTCTGCAGACTGGTCCAATTGTGAGAGGTTATAGTGTTTTACAGATCAAAGCATTTTTGGTTTGAGGTAGAGACAGGCCGAGAGATTCAATGTTAGAAGTTGATTTGTTTCAGATGAAGCGGAGTTTCCTCTAACATTAGGATCAATGGTAGGAATCAACATCTCTGAGATTACACTAGTCAGATGACATACTGGCTGTTAAAGCCCCTGCTTCAAAACAACCCTCGGTTCAAATTAGACACAGCGTATATTGTTCTTTTGATTAATTGGACTTTTTTTCTGCCTCTAACCATCTGCCTTGGCTTTATCTTCTTACAGCTTTGTGATGTATCTGCTCTGTGTGTGTTGCTATCGATAGCTGGGCCTCTTTCCTATTTTCCCTTCAGCAGTCCACATTCTTTCTTTCTCTCTCTCTTTCTCTCTCTCTCTCTCTCTTTCTCTCACCTCTTTCTGTCACACATATATGCAGACGTGTATCTTGGGGGAATTCTTTGTAAAAATCATTTGTGTGTTGAAGGGGGAAGCATGGGATGCCACTTTTTTTTCTGGGTCAAAGACTGTCATGGTGTTTGTCTTGTTTATGTCTCCCATGCTACCACTCCAGTCATTTAGGTGCCTGTGCTTCCAGCCTACTAGCTTGGCTCACATCGCAGGAGATTGAACTTATTTGAGACGCTAGGAACCATTTCTCTTATGCCTTTATACTCATGATTAATAACTGGAAGGAACCATTATATTTTTGATTATTTTTTGATCATATTATTTTATGAAATAAAAAAAATCTTCTGCATCTTGAGCAAGACCATTTATAGCGTTGTGAAACAGAGTTGCACATGCTTAATGATGTAGCAAAAGAACATGGTTCATATCGTTCAAGATATACGTTTGTATTACAGGTAGTCCCCGACTTATGAACATTCAAGTTACGAACCAAAAAAATAGACACTGCAGTGCACCAGATACCAACATTTACAATTATATACAATATTTTCAGTTTGTAAGTGAATGTATAAAAATGTATAAAGTCCGGTATATTGTATGTGTACACGTGTGGGGGTGGCGGGAGAAATGAGTCGACCTCATCGGTTTCAATGGATCAGTCCGGGAGCACAATGATAGAAAATGTCTGTCCTCGAAAGCTGTCCCGAGTTCACAGTCCAATACAGTGGAAAACAGCAACAACACTGTTACATTTCACTGTGAGAGTCATTTTCTTAGGCATGATTACAGTTTTTGGCCACATGATGGCAGTGTGGGGAAAAGGGACAGCAATTAAGTCAAGTGGATTGTTATGCTTTACATTGTATATTGTGTCAAGGGCGTATAAGACTCACTTTGTTGGACTTGAGAACAAATCGGACTTACGAACGAGCTCCTGGGACGGAACTCGGGGACTACCTGTATGTGAAAGATATTAGATACCCTTCAGACAAACACTATGCCCATGGGATTTCACCCTACAGACTCTGCAGTAGTTAAGTATTTGCATCACGTAAGCATTGTTGACCAAAATTATTATTATTAACTTCCAGATTCAGACAACCAAGCCTGTTTTTATAAGAAGATACACAAATCTGTGTATCCATAGAGAGTGCTTTAGCAAACCATTGTACTTATTCAAAGGGGTGCAGCTAGAGCTTCTGGGCCCCTTGAAAGACTAATGTACTTGGCCCCCAACCTTGACTAAAAGCTAACACTGTTCAACTGCCATAGCATCTTTCCTGGCCTTTGGTATCATCCTTATCCTTACTTAACCCCCCCCCCCCTCATTTTTTGGAGACACTCTGATTAATTAATCTAACTACACATGAAGCCAGTTACAAATATTAATTTCTAATGCTAAGCACTAAATTCTCCAAAGGTGTGTACAGTAGCAGCAGCCCTACAGGCATCTCCAGACTGGGACTTTAACAACTTTAGCAAAAGATGGCCATGTTTAATTATGTTGTACATTAAATAGAAACTAAGCCATGTTTATTAATAGTACATTTGTAAGTGTATGCAAGTGATTCATTAGAATCGACTGAGGATGCACACAACGGTGCGCTTCACACATTCCCGATGAAACACACTGGGGACGTCTTTCTATCCACTGCATATAAAAGATTCAAGGGGTTTTGTTGAGGCAGTTCCCCCCCAAGCAAGATTTTCAATAAAAGTTGAAGTAGTTTAGTTTGGGTGAAGGAGAGGGGTGTGATTGACAGTGCTGCAGCTGGGTGTGAGTTGCTATGCAGTTTGGGAGTGAGAATGTGATCTGTGAGGAGGGTTGGTAGCCCAGGGAAACTGCAACTGCTGCCATCACCGTGTTGTCACAGACACAAGCGAAGAGCAAACCACATTAGGCAAGCCAAGGAAGACGACAAGGACGTAACATAATAACAGCATATCAATACTGGCACATTGCGGATATCTTACAACCGCCAATCTGCCTGCTCTCTCTCTCTGTGTACAAGGTCGATATTAGGGTTCAATCAATATTTAGTCTTGATGGGATGCATTCATTAGCTCCAGTTCTGGTCAAGCCAACAATAAAGTTGTGTCTACACAAAACTGAGCCAAACAGTGGCTGTATAATTAGTCTGTTATATCAGTAGTGTGTAATAGACACGTGTATGAAAATTTGTTTATCTGAACAAGGAATAAGGAGAAGAAAGTAAGTGGCTAAATGGTCTGCTCTACTTCTACTTCCTTCCAACCTCATGTTCAGTACATATGGTACCCAGGTAAATTAGATAAACTGGTGTGTGTGTATATATTACAAAATAGGATTTACTGATTTGTTATTTGCCATAATGTCTAGTGGGGGGGAAAATGCTGTGTGTAATTTACATACCATAAAATAGTTATTAGATTGGACCAGAAGCCCATCAGTCTGACTCGCAGCTCTGTGTGAAAGGCAGCCGTATACAAGAGGGAGTGAAAGAGCGGGGATCTGGAGCAGTGATAGAGAAAGGCGTGCGAGATGAGCGGGGCGGTGAGGACTGATAGGGTGCGCTTAAGTAAGCAGAGAGGAGGAAGTAAGCAGAGAGCCCATAATGGATGGAGTGATGAAGAGAGAAGTGCAGGAAGTGGAAACAGGGGAGTGAATGCATAGGCGGGACACGAGGAAAGGCAGGCAGACATTCGGCCTCCAGGCCAAACACTGCTGGCTCCAGGACACGTAAACAGTACGTGCACACGAGTCTGCGTGCGTGTTTTGGTACGATTGTGTATAAGGGTAAGAGAAAGTAACATTAACATTTATAGCATGTGATGACTTACATACCAACGTGACTTGAAACCTTCATCAAATCTAATCAAATAGCATATCCTTATGCTTGTACTAAAAGGGTCATTGTCTGAGAACCTAAAACCCTGTACGAGCGCAGCTAGCACTACGGGAAGATACCGCAACAAGAACAGTACAAAGATCATTTCAGTCAGATTTAAAATCTTTACTGTTGAAAAACCGCCAGTGTTCAGAGACCGAGCGAATGACTGGTTGGATCTGTTTCTAGACCTTTTTTTTTTTTTTTTGTAGCTGGATAGCAACGACTTGCAGTAGTCCAATTTGGAGATATCTGGAGAGAAATGGCATGATCCTCCTGATATTGTCAGCAGGACAATAACAGCTGATTATACTGGAAGCATATTTGTTTAATTAGACTAAAAATCATAAACCTTAAGTATAGGCACATTCATTTTTTGTGCTCTTGATCACTAGTGTTGCGGGATTGCCAAAATGGTGCTTTGCAGGTTCATTGCAGAGCGTAATGTGTGTTTATGTACGTTTATTTGACGTCAGAGGCAGTAAAGAATGCGTTCCATTGCTTCAGCACAGTTGCCGTAACTGACTCATCTACAACATTTCCAGTTTATCCTATGCAGCGGCCTAGTCACATTTTATTGTTCTGTCATACTGTCTGCACTGTTGTGACCTTTTTTTTTTTACTGATTTATTACCAGCAGTGATGATGTAGGCTGCTGTTCTGATGATTTGATTTCAGCTCCAGTAGTCAGTGAGAGGCAGGTTTTGGATGCAATCTATTGTTTGTCCTCTCATTTTTCTCAGTTGCTTCAACCGGCTAAACTTTCAAATACTAAAGGAAATGAAAAGTCAACTGAAATGTAGCACCATATGAGGGAAAGAAATTATATATATATATATATATATGTGTAGGCCTGATTTAGCACTTGAATTTGTTCTTGTGAATTTTGACACCTTCTGTAAGCTATATTAGAACAGACGTGTCTCAGGTCAAGTCAAGTAGACTTTATTGTCACTTCAACCATAGACAGTTTAGTACACAGTGTAATGAAAACAACATTCCTCCAGGACCAAGGTGCTACATACAACATAAATTTACAACATAAATTAACAGAAAACTAACTAGCTAACTTGGAGACCTAATTATCTGGCTAGCTGGGACAAGACAGATTGACAAGTTAACAGGGAACTATCTACTTTTTTATACAAAAAAGACAACATAAAGTGCACGTGCAAATGTGCGAACAAGAGCAACAAAGTGACAATGCAACAAACCTGACATTACAATACTCTGTGGTAATGAGGTGATGAGTTGATGTAGTGGGAGGAGAAACGGTAAACGTTTCTTAATTAGCAGCAAGGATAAATAGTTAGTGCAAATTAACAAGTAATGATGCTTGTGAACAGTACACCTCTCTGTCCCCTTAGTAGACCCACGGCCTCTGCACCGCGAGGATGCCATTTTCATCACCCTGGCGTCTCTCTCAATCGTAGCCGTGCTCATTGCGGCGGTCTGCTTTGGCTATCGCATGCTGAGAGGTGAGATACCTACTGATACCTGGTGACAATAGACCTCAATGACATTGATGATGTGATTTGACCCGTGTGTGTATGTCTGTCTTTTCAGGAGACCGTAAACAAGGTCTGCACAATATGGACATGATGGAGGCAGCAGCATCCGAGCCCTCAGTTGATTTAGACAGTCTGAAGCTGCTGGAGGTGAGCGTCCTAACTCTAATCTACAGCCTGCTTACTATCTTATACACTTTATATCAAAGATTATTTTCGGGTTAGGCCTCCGAGTGGCTCAGTTGTAAAGTGCTTGCCCTATCTAACTTATCCGGAGATCATGAGTTTGATTCCCGGGTCATGCTCTAGTCTCTTGCAGCCAGGGGCCTGGAGAGAGCTGATTGACTGAGCTCTTTTGGTGGGGTGGGATGGGATGGGATGGGATGGGATGGGAGGGACTTCTCACATCAATCACGGCTCTACAGCCAATCAGGGCCGTCTGTGACCTGCCCCCAAACTGTGCATGAGCAAGCAATTCGAAAAACGTGCGGTCGGATTGTGTCATGTGGTTCGGAGGAAACCTTCCTGACTGGTAGTAGTAGCCTTAATGTGGGAGACCCCTAGTGATGGGTGGAAATTGGATACGACTAAATTAGAGAGAAAAATATATATAATTTATACTGTATATTACGTATAACATTTCTCCGGTGGTCTTTTTCAGCTGATCGGCCGTGGCCGCTACGGCTCGGTTTACAAAGGCTCTCTGGATGAGCGCCCGGTTGCGGTAAAAGTCTTCAGCTACGCAAACCGTCAGAACTTCGTCAACGAGAGAGCCATTTACAGAATCCCCCTGTTAGAGCACGACAACATTGCACGCTTCATCGTAGGAGATGAGCGCCTGACGACAGACAGCCGGATGGAGTACCTGCTGGTGATGGAGTATTACCCACATGTGAGTGACCGATCCATTAGCCACTGCATCTACTAAAACAGCTCTGACTGGATTGTGTAAGATAGTGTAGAATTTCCCTTGCTTACCTTCAACTGACCTTATCTCTTTGCTTTCGTTTTTTTAACCACCTCTTAATATTTTTGGCCATGATAAGAGAGGAGTCAAATGTCCTGCCGGTAACACAACTATCTGGGCTGGTATTTTTATAGATGATTCAGATGGTGTTCCCACAGGCAGTAGGAGATGGGTGTGTTATGTACCAGCTCATTGTGTGCTCTCCCTCTCTCGCTCTTGTTTGGTCACCTCTTTATGAGTTAATGATATCTGGCTGCATTTAAATATCGGAATAACTTCTCTTTTATTTATCTCTCTTTTTTTTTTATATTCCCCTTTGTGTGTGGCAAGGTGGGTGTGGAGTTATCCTACTACTATGAGCTTTTCAATCAGTCTAACAGTTTAATCACCCATTCCTTTGGCAAGTTAGATTAATGTCATACATGCACTCGGGCTAGAACAACTGCGTGTTTCCTGTATCCTGTGATCTAGAAAGGAGCGCATTCTTGTACAGTGTAACATGTTACAACAGGCACACCTGTCTAGCATGTGTGTTTGGGTGTGACACAGGAATGAATGTCTCCTCTGTTGTTTCTAAACAGACAGACATTACGGCGTTCACACACAGCCACGTTTGTTCTTGTTCCGCTCCACTGCTAATTATTTACTTTGGGTGGAATTACATTAGCAGCTTTAAACTAGGGGGGGCTAAATTTAAAGGCAAATGTTTGCATTTCTTCTCAGAAAACATAGCAGCTCTTAGACTGATTGAAAGAACTCAAACGACTTCTTACGTGGTACAAAGTGTCCCCAGTGGGCTAAGATCCAGCGCCTTGTGGTTTTGTTTTATGTCCACTTACACTGTAGAATTGATCATTGTGGGTAACCATTAGCATGCTAATCATTGTGTCCATTAAGTCTGCAACAAATAATTGATTAAATTAATGCTTACGACTATTTAGAACAGTAAAAGCACTTGTGCAGAGTATTGTGGAGAGAGCCTAAGACTCACTTCCGTATACAACATTGTATTTGCATGAATGTAAATACTACTCTATGATAGAAACTAAAATCTTTGGAGCTTTTCATTATAATAGCCTCATTACCTCACCTATAGCATTGGTGAACTTTTTCTCAGATAGATTGTTTTGACTTTGTTGGTAGCAATAAAATGCATTTCTCGTTTGTGTCTTATCATTTGGATGTATAAAGGGCAGCATTAGCTTAGCATTAGCATTAAACCTGGTGCAATCCAGTTTAATATGTTGAAAATCAGCTATTTCTAAACTGGTCACTGAATACGTCTTGATTTTGCTTAACATGCTTTATGCAGTCAGAACCTGATTCTACTAAGACTAATCCTGTTCCTAGAAGCTTTAGAGCTTTTAAGATGATGTGTCCTCTGTGAGAAGTGTTGATGAGTGTCTCGTTACTTACTGTGTCTCAGTCTAAATTCTGTGTGTCTGTGTGTCTGTGTGTGTGTGTGTGTGTATACACTCTTGTATAGGGCTCCCTGTGTCGTTACCTGAGTCTGCATTCTCTAGACTGGGTGAGCTCCTGCCGTCTCGCCCATTCGGTCACCAGAGGACTGGCCTACCTACACACCGAGCTGCTAAGAGGAGGTCAGGGTCACCTTCAGCTTCTGTACACACGTACACAAACATAATCTCAATCTCGACAGCGTCTCAGATTCACATTTAACACCCATGCATTTCTCACACACATCAACTGCGATGACTAAAATGCCGCACATGTGCTGATGGAATCATTTGCAAGACTCACTTCAGATAAGACTCAGTGGCCATCTGTGTTTGCTCATCTTTTATACAAGCAAACTGTACAAGTATATTGCGTGTATGTGTTTGGTATCACAGAATGAAAAAGGTTTGATTTATAAACACTCTAACAGTGTCTTACTCCTTTCTTCTCTCTTCAATAAAGAGCATCTCTGTTCCCTTCTGCTATTGGAGAAGAGATTTGTATAGAGTGAGCTGGGTATACTTGTTGAGTCCATGCTGTTGTCTGTGGTTGTTACATGCCTCCAACCACACTGGATTAAAAAGCGATGCAAATCCACCCATGGGCTGGCTGTTTGAAGCCACCTCAGGGACGCTCTGATTTGCACATCTAGGTCACACTGTTTTTATTTTATTTTTTTATCATTATTTCTTTCTTTTTTTTTGTGAGATGGGTTATTTTTCTTGCTGCGTCATTTTGTTTGCAGGAACACTTGTCAAATCCCAAGAGTAGCACATGTCATGTACCAGTGAAAACTATATTCAGACAGGCGCTGCATGTGTCAACTGTGCTGCTTATTAGGGTCGAGGATATAGGATGAGGAAACAGTAATGGTGAGAGTGAGCTTTGCAGTCACCTGGTCGTTAAAGGGCCAACAGCAGGAGCAGTGCACATAAGATGGGGCTAATTTGTGTGCTTTGCTCCTGTAGTTGCCCTGGTAATGGCAATGTGCCAGAGAGCTGTGGCAGAATGCCATGCGTACTGGGTCTCCGTCTGTCTCAGCTCTGTGCTGACTCTCTCTCTCTCTCTCTCCCTCCCCCTCTCCATGCTTTGACTTCATTAGAGCTTGAAGTTCAGACACAGACATACAGTAAGCAAGCATGGGCATTCACTGCCATTACACGAACTGCTGCAGTGCCACCTGGTGGCTGTTCATATGATGTGCATCTGTCGGTGTTCATGGGGTTTGTTTTGTTACATTGCAGTGTTTTAAAGAAAAAATGCCTTTTAGACTTTGTGAAGAATATGTTCCTATGGCTGTTTAAGTAACAGGGGTTTTGCTAAATAAGGAGCAAGAGATTAAAATCTCCTCTGGTTTGCATTTCTCAGATTAGCTTTTCATTATATCATTGCCTCACCTATAGCATTGGTGATGTTTTTCTCAGATTGTTTTGACTTTTTTTTGTTAGCAGTAAAATCAATTTCTCGTTTGCGTCTTATCATTTGGGTGTGTAAAGGACAGCATTATCTTATATATGGCATTAAACCTGGTGCAATCCAGTTTATTATGTTGAAAATCAGCAATTCTTAAACTAGTCACTAAATAAGTCTTATTTTTACCTAACTTGCTTTAATGCAGTCAGAACCTGATTCTAATATGAATTTCCTAATTTTATTTTATTATTTATTGGACAGGCGGGCCTTTTATACACTATGTAGTGAGCAAATACAATTTATATCAAGTTTTTTTAAACTACTTTTTATTGACACTTTACATTGTTTAATCAAATCAATAAATGCATAAAGCATTGTCTTTGCTAAAATCATGATATTGCTTTCTTATGATTTACATTTCTTAATAAACATACAGAAATTTGTCATTCAAAGATATGGTGCCTTCATTCACTATACTGTATAAAATAAAGCTAATGAAAATCTCTCTCCTTTTTCTCAGATTCATATAAACCTGCAGTCTCGCACCGAGACCTGAACAGCAGAAACGTTCTGGTCAAGAATGACGGCACGAGTGTGATCAGTGATTTCGGTTTGTCCATGAAACTGACAGGAAACCGTCTAGTCCGACCTGGAGAGGAGGAGAACGCTGCTATCAGTGAGGCACGTTGATCAAAAAACGAGTGCACGTGTAATTTATTACTATTATTATTATTTAATATAAAAGCTCCATTTTATTGTCAGATCTCATCCTGAGTGTGCAAATGTGCTGCCATCTCATTTCTCCTTTCTTGGAAACTTCGTAAGTCGCTCTGGTTAAGCGCGTTTTACCGCCAAATACCTAAATGTAAATCTCAGTTTTGTGTCCGTGTGTAGGTGGGGACAATCCGCTACATGGCCCCGGAGGTGCTGGAAGGAGCAGTGAACCTGAGGGACTGTGAGTCTGCTTTAAAGCAGGTGGATATGTATGCCATCGGCTTGATATACTGGGAAACCTTCATGCGTTGTACAGACCTTTTCCCAGGTGAGATCTATGAGTCTATACAAAATGCATTTGCTGGCTTAGCAAGACACGAATTCCAGTAGAGCACACTATATTGTGTGCCAGGGATATGTAGCTAAAATTGACTTAAATTTCCTTGCTTAGTGAGGGCTGGATAAGCACCGAACATGATGAGTGGTGAAACAATTAATCTTTAATGTTTATCCACTGATGATAGGTTTATTGATGTAATGAAATTAGTTGAATTATTTTTTTTTCATAGTGGTGCACAGCATGTTGCATGTGACTAGTGGTATGGACGGCTACCTGAATCTAAAGATAAAAAAAAATAGAGAAATTGTTGAGGGAAAATAATAAAAACTAAAATAAAATAAAAAAAGACCTAATGTTTCTCACCTTGTAGTCAGTCATTGGCCTGATACGTTTAGCTGAATAATTACATATTGTAAATGCACATGATTAGAAGAACCAAAAACTAAAAGTTATCAGTTTAATGTATGTATGTAATGCTTTATGTATGTAGTGCTTTATTCAAGTTCTTTGTTCAGTCCACTGAAATACTTTTCCTGGGCGCCCTCATAGTTTGATCTTTGCTGTTGATACTTTCTCTTCATCAGTTATCTTGGTTTTGTTCAATAAGGCAGTACTATGTAATTTTTTTTTTAATCTAGCCTTAATAATCTGATGCTCTGTGTTGTGCTTTCCATGGGGGACTGTTAATTAATCATCTATATTTGTGTACTAATTACACTTTGAGATTTGCTACTTTGACATTTATACAACATATGAACATTTTAAACAGAGTGAAATTAGTTCTTTTCCTGTTATAACTCTGTGTGTGTGTGTATTTCCAGGGGAAACCGTACCTGAGTACCAGATGGCTTTTCAGGCGGAGGTAGGAAACCACCCATCCTTTGAGGACATGCAGGTTCTGGTTTCCCGAGAGAAACAGAGGCCAAAGTTCCCCGAAGCTTGGAAAGAGAATAGTCTGGTGAGCAGTGCTTGTGTCCTGTTCAGTTTGAGTAAGAGAAACAATCTAATTTCTGGCACCTTGATGTGCTTCAGATCATCATAGCAGCTCAGCATGTGTATTTCACTACGCGAGTTAAGAACGCACTCAGCTCAGTATTTGTAGCTGAGCTGCAGGTAATCATAAAAACTGCAGACACAGAAGGCGGTTGGGAATTAGCATGGTTCTTTGTTTACATTTTAAAGTCAGATTCATTTTAACGAAGTGGGAGATTGTTTTACAGTGGATACAGTTTTAATCTTTTTTTTTTTTTTTCCCTCCCCACGTCTTATATTAGGCGGTTCGTTCGTTGAAGGAAACGATGGAGGATTGTTGGGATCAGGATGCAGAGGCTCGTTTAACAGCTCAGTGCGCAGAGGAGCGCATGGCAGAGCTGCTCCTTATCTGGGACAGAAACAAGTCAGTCAGCCCCACTGTCAACCCAATGAGCACAGCCCTTCAGAATGAGAGGTCTGCTAATACACACAGTCCCCTGAGCTTTCTGTGTGACATCAGACTAACACGTTTCTGAGAGCACTGTCCAGTTGTCCTATCTGCTTTGTTATAGGGATATTAAGTAAGGTTGTTTGTAACTCAGTTGCTTCTTGTCCCATTTGTAGGAACCTCACTCACAGTCGCAGGGCTCCAAAGATGGGGCCCTACCCAGACTACTCCTCCTCCTCATATATCGAGGACCACGACGGCATGGTGAAGAACCTACCTGGAGACATGTCCACCTCAGGCACGTCGTCAGTGAGTGGCATTGGTTTAAGTGGCCCGGGTACAGGGGCCACAGGAGAAAAGAACAGGAACTCCATAAACTACGAGAGACAGCAGGCCCAAGCGCAGGCACGTCTCCCAAGCCCTGAGACCAGCGGAGCCAGTCTATCCACAAGCACCACCACCACCACAGCAGGACTCACCCCCAGCACGGTCATGTCCACCATTTCTGAATCAGTCCCCTCTGAGGAGGCTGGAGCAGGCCCAAGTATGCCCGTTTGCCTGCAACTCACCCAGGAAGACCTGGAGACCACCAAGCTGGATCCCAAGGAGGTGGACAAGAACCTGAAGGAGAGCTCTGACGAGAACTTAATGGAGCATTCTCAGAAGCAGTTCAGCGCTCCTGATCCACTCAGCACAGGCAGCTCCAGCCTGCTTTACCCGTTTATAAAGTTAGCAGCCGAGGTGAGTGCAGGGGCCGGAGGTGGGCATCAGGCTGAATATGGTGCAGGTAGTGGTGCCACACTTGATGCCCCACCCAGCATGTTTCCCCTTCCAAAACAACAAAATCTTCCCAAGAGGCCCACCAGCCTGGCTCTTGGCTCCAAAAATTCCAGCAAGGAGTCTTCATCCTCTCGGCTCAAATTTGGCAGGCACAAGTCCAACCTGAAGCAGGTGGAGACCGGTGTGGCTAAAATGAACGTAGTGACAGCAGCAGAGCCTCATCCAGTTACGCTAACCAATAATGGGCCTGGAGTGAGAAGCGGAGCTGGGGTGCTCCTGCTTAACGGCTATGCAGGTGTTCCCAGTAGTGCTAGCAGCTCCTTCGGGAACACAAACCCAGCCGGACCACAAGGTGAGGGGGGTGGCCTGCCTTTGCTCCAGAGCCAGCTCAGTGGGGATGACATCCGACTGAACATCAACATCAACTCCAGTCCGGACGAGCACGAGCCATTGCTACGCCGAGACCACACAGGCCGCACCAACTCCAACAATAACAACAATAGCAACATCCATGCTGCAATTTGTGCTGTGTCGGGTACAACAAGTGCAGCACCTACAGGACCTGCTCCAACAGAGCTGCAATTACTGCAAGTAAAGCAGGAAGCCCCACTGAGGCAGGACAAGCCCAAGAGACCAGAGAGACCCAACTCCCTGGACCTGTCGACCACTGCACAGGACTTTTCTGTTTCAGGTGAAGCTCTTCTTCCTTATTGTCCATTAATCTCACATTTTACCATCTGTTGCATGCATTGTTTAAATGTATGTGGTAAATGAGGCTAGTAGTTTGTGGAAAGACAAGCCACATCGCCAAAGTTAAACTGCTCCTGCTGCTGGAAAGACATAAGGCCAGAGCACTTTGTGCTGCATTTCTTGTTTTATGAACTTCAAGAGAGAAAGACGGAGTGGTGAGGGAACGACCTCATAGCGTTTATAACTTAAAGAAACCTATTTTGCAGATGTTCCACAACATTAAATTTAACTATAAATGGGTAAAACATACTGTATGCCCTGTCCATTTGTACTAGAATGATGTCATTCAACACATCTAAAAAAGTTGGGAATTAACAGTTGGGGAAATTGCTGTGGAATAAGAGAAGGAAATCACTTTGGGATTTGCAATTATACTTCATGGTGGTAACAGGACCTTGGCGTCACTCAGGGCACCAGACGAACATGAATCTTTAGGAGACTTTTAACTATTTTATAATGTAAACAGGTGAACTCATGTGCCCACTCTGATTTAAACTGAAGCCAAGGGTAACACAAAAAACTTAGTTAGCTGTACTGTAGATTATCTGATAATTACTATGAGTCTGGCTGGGTTAACTTTATCTGAGAAAATTCACTGGTCAATTCAGACCCTGTGGGTGACGCTTGCCACTGGCGACTGCCTGGATGAAACTAATCACAAAATAAAAACATTAAGTGGAATGACATAATAAAGAGAAGAGAGAAAAAAATAAATGGGTGATAGATAGACAGACATAGATAGATACATACATACATACTTTATTTATCCTAAACGAAATTCCAGCAACTTAATGGATGCCAACCGCCATAAAACAGGAAAAAAAAAATCATTAAGCGAATTGGCGACAGTTTCAGTCACCATCTTGAGCCTTGATCACATTAAGCAGTAACACATCACTTTGTTGTTGATTATTTTCCTGTTAAGGCATGCCCTACTGTGATTTATTCATAAATACAATATAGATTATTATAAATTATTACTAGTGTAGTAATGAACTGCATAACTAGTAGAGCCAAAAGAGCGTACTAGCTAATCTGGGTAATTCATCAGTTCAACACATACCAACATGATTACCAGAGTAATAGGAGTGCATGTGATAGTACAGCAGGGCTGCAATCAATAACTAATCGCTTGTGAATTGTTCCAGTTGTATGATATTTGAACGGCCTGATGAACTGTCTTAAGTTCGCAAGTGCTCTCAGTATTGTAATCAGCCTCGCTGTACTATCACGCATGCTTCTATGATGTAAATTATTACTAGTGTACTAATGGAAGGCGGCATAACCGGTAGAAGAGCCAAGAGAGCATGCTAGCTAATTTGGGTAATCCATCCATTGTCCTTCAACACATACAAACATGATTAACCAGAATAATTCACTTAACATTATTGCATGGCTTAATGGTAATGGTGAAGTATTGTACATTGCTGTTACATCATCCATCATTTTGCCTTTTAAGCTACTAGTACATTGATGTCCACTTCAGGGTTTTTTAGTATTCTTTTTAATCTGCTTTGTCTTGGAGTCAGACGTGCTTTTGACAAATAATTGATCATTTCCATAGTTCCAATTATTCCTATACTTTTTTCTGTTGGTAGAAGAACAAAAAAAGTGAAAAAAAAAAAAAACAGAAATGGTTTTTCACTCGATCCAGACAGATTTTGTTTGACTAAACAGAATCAGACAGAATAAACCTTTTGGCCTAGAATGGAACATGTAAAAGCTTGCTCTTATTATTTTGCAAGGTGAACAAATCTGTTGCGCTGAACAAATAAGCTGCATATTAATATATTATCTTTTACACTTTCCTGAACCAGTTTTTCAAGTCTCACTTGGGAGCCTCACTTGGGAGCATGCATGTTTATTTTTCATGTTCTTTCTTATCTCTCACTCCCATCTTTTATGGTATATCTGATTTTTTTTTTTTTTTTGCCCAAGCCTTACATTTTTTACCTAGTGTGCGTGCCAGCATGCCCACAAGCAGCATCCTCCAGAGATGGACCCTGTGTGTGTTCCTGCACTTAAGAATCCTTCTCTAACTGGCCAATTATCACTACTCTTTTATTTAGCAAGAGACAACTGGACTATCTCTCTCCCTTCCGCTCTCTCTCTCTCTCTCTCTCTCTCTTTTCCTCTTGTTTGCCTGAACTGGGAAGGGAGGGGAACCTTCTCTGTGTGATAAGGATTCAGAGAACATTCTGCTGCAGTTTGTAAACAGTAATAATATACAACGTTTGTAAGGAGAAGGGAGTGCCACACAGCAGTACCAAATAACATGCCACTCTTGCATGGTGCAAGGTAGCTATTGTTTATTCATGTTAGAGATGCTCCTAATTCTTGTATAGTTGTGGGTGAAGCACCATGTATAAATAATTTACTGGTTAAAAAATGTAAACCAGGAGAAATCTTCAACCACCTCTTTGCATGCTGCATATGGGAAACAGATACACACTCCCTGCAATCAAAAACCAGGTTCATGCATATAGCATTGTGAGAGAGAGCTGCCAGAACAAAGGGACATAACCTTGATTACACTGTTTTGACGGCAGTGCAGTCTATTAGACATAAAGTAGACATATTTTTTCCGCATGGTAGCTGAACAACAAAACAAAAATTAGAGGCCAGAACAGAAATAATAAATTTAGAGTAATTAAGGATATTATCTGTTTTGGTACTCCCTTTATTAATTAATCCCTTGGATTAATTTCAGGGTCCAAGACTACTCAAATAACGGTCATAGATCTTTGTATGACACCTAATGTTAAAAGCGTTTTTAGCATGCTTAAAAAAATGAGCATTAAATTCTTTTTTGATTGCAGTTCCATAAAAATATGTATTATTTCTGCATCAGAATATAAACTAGTACTGTAAGTATAGACCTTTATGCTAAAGTCGCTACTTACTTTTGCAGCATGCATTCAGAATATGCTTTACATTTTGTGTCGTTAGCTCACTTCCTGTCCCTCTCTTTCATACAGGTGAGAGCTCATCTCAGGAGGGAAAAGCAGCATCGGCTGAGAAGATAAAGAGACGTGTGAAGACTCCTTACTCGTTGAAGCGGTGGCGCCCCTCCACGTGGGTTATCTCTACAGATACGTTGGATGGAGAGGTCAATAACAACGGGGCAGGTGGGGTGCAGGGTGCAGCAGGTGCTACTCGTTCTAAATCCAGCACTGCCGTGTTCCTGGTCGGAGGGGGAACTGCCACGGCGACGCTCTCCTCTGACCCGCCTGGCATGACCTGCCTATAACCTTTCACCCTGCTAAAAAAACGGCTACAAGCAGCTTACTGATACTGTAGGGTTTGGCAGCATGTTATAGGAGGAAGAGAAAACCATTTTCTACAATACACTTTGCAAGCACTTAACATCGTGATATTTCTTGAAATTCTCTGACCTTTTTTTTTTTTTTTTTTTTGTAAGTAATTGCTTTAAACCGAACCCAGCTATGCAGCATCATTGGCTTAAAATGCTTCCATTATTTTAGTCATCCTGTTAAGTAAATCAAAGTATGATTCATGTGTCTGGTTGTTTGATAATTATTTTCTTGTATTTGTTGCACTTTTTTATAATCATGATCTTAATCACATAGTTATGTCTGATTTCTTGGACCGTGTTTAAATCTGGTCTTAAAACATGGAAAAAAAGATGACAATTTGTTGATTTAACAATCAAGCTAGACTGCTCGTATGGACATAAATGAAATCTAGTCCATATAAAAGTTGATAGAAAATGCAGTGGTCTCTAAGATCTTTGACTGCAATAGCATTTATGTTTTATGCATAGTACATTCAAGCATCTGTTGTATGTAATATATACATGTATCCCCCATTTTTGTATTACATTCTGAAATGTGCAATAGGCTTTAGCTTTGAGGTGCTCTTCAGTACTTTTAATTTTGTTGGATGTTTTGCAGCATTTTCAATTTTTGAACATAATGTTGCAAACTAAACTGTGCACTTACCTGCAATCTTCTATCCTTTTAACCGCCATTGTGTGCAGTTAAGAATCATCTCATGGATGACAATCCCTTCTTTTCAATCCCATTCATCCTGAGAGGGAAAGGTAAAATGATTTCTGTGCGAGTGCATATAGGTTTTTCTCCTCTGTTGGAGGTGCACAACGACAGAGGACAGTCAAAAAACTGCAAGTTTGAAGAATGGAGGATTTTCAGTTCTGTTACAATCTGAATTTAGATCTATCTCAGTCTGATCTCTGGAATAATGTTCTCTCTTATTATCAGACTCTGAAGTGCATACTTTATTCATTTGTTTTGAGAAGACTTGGACTAGGCTTCTGCAAAGTGTGGATGCACATGAACGTGTCTACAGTATGTTAACAGTCTGATGCGTTACTCTCTGCATACGGATCTGTGTGAGAGCACTAGATCGGATGTGATCTTTGACTTCTTATTTCTGAAGAGGACTCGTATGAGAAACGGACATGTCGATTAGGTTAGGTTGTAGCTCTCTGCATTCCAGTCACAAACAGCACCATGGACACCAAGTATGTACTTCAAATGTAATTTATATCTAATGTTAAACTACATAGACCTGAAACTGATTGTGTACATTATTGTGCGCATTACAGCATTACTTCTGTCGTGAAAGCTCGACTGAAATGACAAATATAGGGTCATTTGTGGTCACAGTCATGTCTCGGATATCAGAGTAATCTTTAATCTTGGTTGTTAGCTTTTATTTCATTATTCATACAATCAGAGGGAGGCTGAGTCCAGATGAATGATTAGTGGACAAAATTATGCATATACAAGGCTGTTACTTCAGAATTGAGTCTTTATGGTTTTGTTTTTTTGTTTTTTTAACAGTGCCAAGGGCCCAACCTCAAGGCTGTCTGTCCAGATATTTTTTTATGTTTTATTATATTATTCTAATGAATATCATTATATATTGCGTCCCTTTTGAGTTTGTTGGTAGTTTAAGGGTTGCACTGTCATCCATCCTTGTGCTTCGGTGTCATTCATGTTTATGAGCAGTTTGAACAAATGTTGCTGGATAATCCTGGCAAATGAAACTAAATTTAAGTGCCACCACACTTAGCCTAATTAACAATTGCTGTATGTTAAATATTGCGTCATGGTTCATTTTAAATATATAGTTGTTGAGGAGTATAATTTTTCTTTTTTTTCCTTGACCACAATTACTGATGCATTTTGCAGACTCGGACATGAGCCGTTTAAATAATTACATAGTGATGTTCCATGATGAGAAAATTTCTTAAACTGCAAAGCAAAACTCAACCTTAGAGGGACTGACTTAAAATGCACAACTAGCAAACTGTATGCTGCGTGAACTTAGTAAACAATGTGCCACTTATCGCATGCCAGTTTGTTAAAGACTATTCGTCTTCTGGACTGGACTACACAACAAATAACTCTTGCAGACAAATTTATTGTTTAAGAAAAGTACCTGTTTCGCTTCCTTTGTCCAAGTTGTTGGAGCTGAAACCTTAGTTTTGTATGTATGTAATATAGTGTCACCGATGTGGTGTAAATATCTGTATAGTGTGCTTTCGCTTGCACATATACAGGAGGCTCAACTGTTGCTGTGGGACCAAGAACAATGTTATAACACTGTGATATTTATCTCATGATAAAATAGCACAGTTATGTCAGACAGATGATTAAGTTTATGTACATGCAATTTTTCTTTTCAAGCTACACAGAAACGATTAGCGCTGTAAACATGCAAATATGTGACTTGTTTTGTTCCTACACCCGTAAGTTCTCAATTACTAAAATGCTGACCTTAAAATATAGTATTGGGATTATTGATTATTGGATGTTTTAAATGAGGGCACTGCTTTTTACAGCATATTGCTAAGTAAATATGCTACAAGATACCTATGTACAAAGCTGATTAGACTAAAATGCCATGTGGATTTTGTACTCATTAAATTAACTTTTTTTTAATAATTCAGTTTGCCCAGGTCACCTTAGAATAAGATCATAATGCTTAGATTTTGTTAATTGCCAGCCATCATTTACTGTATTCTGCTCAGTCAAAAAACAAACCAGGTTCAAGGAGATCTCCCTTCTTACAGAATTCTGTTCCAAACCTAATCCATCTGAGCTGTTCCGGCTGATCAAGTAAACTGATTATCTGGTACACTTGTGCTGGATTAGGGCTGAATTCTGTAAGAAGGTGCGATGTTCAGAAAGAGGGTCAGTGGTTACTTCCCTAGATGAAATGTGAGATTTGGTAATCATGTTGTCCCGTTCTAAATCTATTCATTTTTAAATGTTTAATGTAAACACAAGCAGTGTTTATTTAATAACAAAATGTGTCATCACCTGAACTGTTCCCATTTATATCACATGAATGAGTCCAGTTAAGAATTTTATACAGATTTGTTTTTTTTTATTAATCCCCAAAATGACTGAAGGCAAAATGAGCTGTTTCATTAATCCCAACCATGGCAGGTCTTTTCAAATTCAGGCATGCTGATGGAAAAAAAAAAAGTTTGTCCTATTATTGTTAAGAATCTAGAATAACAGATTATCTTTGTGTGTGTAAAGAAAGAACGGAAAGTATTTGTTCATGATGGGCTGCTGTTTTGTTTTTGTTTTTCCTTTTCCTTCTTGTCATTGAATTGATGCTAACTAATGGCTCCACTGAGATCTGTGGCTGAGATTATTGCAACAAAAAAAGCCACTAAAATATTTTCTATTGCAGCTTGTAAAGTAAGTGCTTTGAGGGGGAAAAAAACATTACTCAGTTTAGTCTACTCAAAAAGATATATGTTTTAATGCCATTTAGAAATAAGCTTGCTGTACAACCCTGCATTACTCAGTTGATTAAAGATTATATTACAGAACTAATGTCTCTTATTTCCTTCTTTAACCTGCAAGCAAATAATGGCACACATTCAACACATGAACATATATAGAAGTGTACTCATTTTCAGTGTAAAGTAACAGTCGACATTGTTACAAACAAACATCATGATGAGCAAGACCGAGATGGTTGTAGTAAAGAAAATTCTTTCTGACATCACAAGGGGAAGAAACCTTGAGAGAAACCATACTCAATAAGGGAATCGATCCTCCTCTGAGAGACCCTGGATAGTGTGATTATTATTCATTACGCTTTCACAACCGTATACTGAAAAGTCAACGAGTATTTAGTGTGCTGAAAGGGTGTTCAGTATGATACGCATTGTAAAGGGCTGAGTGCGGGGCAGGTTTTAATGATCACAGCAGCAGTTCTCTGCACTGTACAGGTGAGATTATTCACTGGGGACGCTGTGAGACTTGGGTATAAAGTGTTTTGAGGACGTTTAAGTGACGAGGGCATGGATGTGGGACTATCTACAGAAACAGAAGGTAAATGGAGTTTAGCAAAAGCTCCAGGAGGGGGAGATGATCCTCAGGAGTATCACAGCATTTTGACCACAGGAGGGTGTTGAAGCCACAGCATCAATCCACAAAGCACGTGCTCCCAACAACAAAGCTTTGTTCCAAATCCCTATAAACACTAAAATAAACAAACACAAATATCAGGGAGATAAATGTGTAAGCAAGCATAATCTGTCCTGTCCTGCTAGATTAGGTACTTAATCCACTGTGCATTAAAGGATTTCATACTGACACACACTGACTTGAAAATATACTTTCTTGAAAATAAAATGGCATATATATATGTTTTATATATATATATAAAACGTGACATGAACAGCTTTGTGGAGTCGTACTTATTTATATATTTTTGTAAAAGATCTACAACAGGTCTGTACAACTCCAAAGAGTTAAAAGGATCTTTTGACGAGCCAATGAAAAGTTGTCTTGTATTGCGGGTTGACCAATCAGAAGGGGCAGTGGGCGGGGCTTTGGCAGGAGTTGACGGTGCGTGGCTCACACTGCTGTGTAGTTTACTTCAGGACGGGAACGCTTCTGCGCTGCACACACGGTGCGGAACTGAAAATAAGAATAAGAAGAAGAAAAAAAAAGACTAAACACGCTGCATGGAGTGAAGCAAGACGGATAAAAGAGTGTCCACGACCTCACGCACACCTGGCGTATGCATTTTTTCCGACACTCCATCCATTTTCGGCAGTTTGTAACAGCGTCATGTCCCAAAGAGTGCGTAAGAACGGCTCGCCGACGTCCAGCTGCAGCTCGGTGAGCGCCGGGAGTTCGAGCGGAGCCTCGGGTCTGAGCGCCGGGGTGAGTTTACTGAGCCGCCTGCTGCCCATGAAAGCCACCGTGCCGTTCCAGCTCAAAGCACAGCCACAGCCCCCCCTACTGACCAGGATGGCGCTGTCCAACGGAGGAGGAGGAGGAGGAGGAAATAGTGCTAACGTTAAATGCTGCAGCAGCGGATGCGACGCAGCCGGAAGCCGCTTGTGCGCTTCTTCTCGTGCCGCGACCTCCTCTTCCTCACCTTCCTCCTCCTCCTCCTCCTCCTGCGCCGCTTTGAGTCCGTCCGCGTCTCCTACGTGGACATCATCGTCGGCACTCAGAAGTAGTTCTCCCGTGTCTCCTCACCCGCAGTGCCCGCAGGTCAGTGTGGCATCAGCTCATGCCAGCGTGCCTTCCCCTCTCAGCGGCTCTCACTCGCCCTCCCTGCTGCTCAGCTCACTGACAGACAGTCTGGTGCTCACAGCTGGCTCGCATCCTCCAGGGCCAGCCTCTTCATCCTGTATCCCCTTTTCCTCCTCCTCCTCCTCATCTTCAGCATCTTGCGGGCACAGGGGCAAAGCCCTGGCATCTTCACCCGAGCATGACAGACTGTCACCTGAGAGAATAAGCCCGAGCTCACCTGTGCACAAAGGTAACCGGCCTAGATTGCTCATTCAGTATATGAGTAAAGATTTTTTTTTTTTTTCTTCCAGTTTCAGTTCTATCTATACACATCACGAAACAGAGGCAGTTCATCATTCATGCATGCAATGATTTATCTAGGGAACACCAGACTCTCTAAATGAACCCTGATGAGGCTGCTTAATCCATAGGGCAGTTTTATGATGGGGATCGTAGGTTTTTTTTTATTTTTTATTTTTTTTAATTCTCAAAAAAAAAAAGCTAAACATGGAGAACTTTGCTCCTTGCTGTTCAGCTCTGCTGAATAGGAGAAAATAAAAATCAGGGCTCTGCCATGATACAGCACCCCTGGAGTAGATGGGGTTAAGGGCCTTGCTGAAGGGTCCAACAATGGCAACCTGGTGAAACTGGGGCTCAAACTGCTGACCATCTGATCAGTACCTCAGTGCCTTTTCTCTCTGAGCCACCACTGCTCTGCCTTGATAGTTATAAAATCACTGATGGTCATTTTTATAACTGTCCCAATTCTAATTGATATCTTGTCTTATTTTGTTCCGATTCTAAACAAACTTAGAAAATTATTTCCTCCAACCACACAGGATGATGTGCTGCTTGCCAAATTGTGAATAGTTTAGATCACACCACCTACAGGATCATACATGAACAGCAATGTCTTACCACACCAATCAGCCTAAGCTCCTCGTCTTTTTACTGTGGGAGGAAACCAGAGCACCCTGAGGAAACCCATCCTGTAGTGTGTATGTGAATGCATGGGTGAATATTGACCAGGGGTCCTACCACAGTTGTAGGACCTCTGGTCAACATTCACCCATGCATTCACATACACACTACAGCTGTATACATGGGAATAAATACAGTGGTAATCACCATTGGCCTTTATGGTCTCTAGTTGGACTACAGACGTTCCTAAATGTATTGGCTGGAACATTTTACAGCCTCAAATGCAAACATATATAAATTAAAATTGAATTAACAAAAGTTGATTCTGGAGTCACTGTGGTGATGCATGAATTGCCACACAAAAGAATTGTGATCCATTACGTAATCGATTTCCCCCCCCATCCAAATAAAAGCACAGCTAATCTGCTTCCTATGAGTAACTACTGCAGCCTAAGATACTGGTTTATGCTTCTGTTTGCTTTAAATGTTTGGATGGAAAATTCTCTGACGCAGGCATTTTTGATTCACTTCTATAGAAATCTGGTGTCTTCCTGTTTCAAAGATTTATTCTGTTTTGATGCCTAACAAAACAAATTGGATAAAATGGACTTTTTCCTAAACTGGCCAGACATAGCCTTCTAAGCTTAGCTGTCAGCCATCTTGGATTGTTTTCACTAAAACTGATCTCCTACTAGGTTTCAAATCCTCCCATTAGGAGTTCTCCAGTCTGCCAAATCTCCCTCCTTGGGATAACCGTTGTTACGACAGCCTTCCTTACCTACCTCAGGTGTGCTGGGAACTAAAACATAAAAACATTCACTAGCTGCGAGTCCCAGAGGAGTGTATTGAGAACAACTGGTATAATGGTTTCATGTGTGCCGCTCACCTTGAGCTAGTTAGGAGCCTCTATAAGGGGCAGTTGGGCCCCCTTTATTGTCATGCCAGAGGACAGGAGGGCATTAACATGTCCATCATGGCATTGGTTTATCCGATATTGTCATTTACATTTTCATTCAGCCTGAAGATGTTCCACAAATCCTCAGCCTCTTCTCTGCAGTTTATTAGTCGTCCCGTTTTACCCTGCCGCTGTGCCCCACCTCTCAGATAGAACTTGTATTCCCCTTTTTCCTGGGCTGCTGGGTAAAACCCGATTAGGCCTGAAAACCCCCATCTGCTCTTTCAGCCTGCCGAGGGGGAGGGGATCTGGTGGAGCTCCAGAAAGAGAGGCTCCTACAGCACAAACCCGCTAACTTTGAGCTCCACAGCACCATATTTTCTCTTCAAATGGTGCTTAATGCGTATCTGGCACAGTTTTTCTTTTTCTCAGGCAGACGGCTTATTAGTAAAACTGTAGCAAGGGCACTCGGCCAGTGTCGCCACATGGAAATATGACAGGGGCCTCAATGTGTTTGTGACTGCTAGAGGAGAAGTGTTGTGTACACGGTAGCCATGTGTAAGTTTACCCTTTTTCCCGACGGAGGTTCATTATGCATCTAATGTGTTTGCTTACAGGCACGACTGTGGAGATTGTCTCCTAGCGATCTTTGTCGAAATTACCCCTGCGTCATGTCATTTACGACACTGTTTCGGTGATGTCGTCTGTAAATTGATGTGCAGCGCTTTCGAAGCAGCAACTACGTTTTGCCAACTTAGGGAAACCAAAAACTCAGCATGTAGAAAAGAGTAAGGAATCAACGTGTGCGAGCCGATCTGTAAACACGAGACTGCGGTTCTACACGCAGGGGATTATTTTAATACCAGTGTTTGGTGATTCGGGTAATTTGGGGTCTGAAATGTAAGCAGACACGGCCGATAGCGAGGTTGTTTTAGCTGCAGGAGCTGTGCAGTACAGAGACAAAGAAAATCTCTCTCATCCTTTATTTCTCTCAGTTTTAGCAAAATGGCTCTGTTCAGAAAGGAAGCCCAGTGCAAGCCCTGTGTACAGTATTACAGTATTACAGTCTAAAGCTTCTAGCCTTCCCCTCATCTCACCTATCCCATTGTCCTCTTCTTAACAGTCTGCTGTTGTTCCTGTGAAGTCTAGTGATTTTCCAGATCAACAGGCTTACCCAAGACCCTTTGAAAACACTATTCTCAGCGAGAGGGAGTGAAGGATGAAGGAAGGGTTTGAAGACAAACAAGTTGAACTAGAGAAGGGAGGAATATGCCTGCTTAAGGGCTTCCAAGCATGAAATCTGTTTTCAGTGAACATATCCCGCAAAAGTTACCAATAATTGCAAACATTCCTCCAGGCCGTTAATCAAGCAGGCCTTGTCAACTCCCACGTTTCCTCTCAAACGATCCCTCTCCGTGATACACCTCTAAACAGACATGCTCAGGCCTCAATGTCTTGTTTTTGCAATTCTCTTAGAAACCAGTGGTTTAATGAAGTTAAGCACGTAGGAATGGTGAGGGCAGGCCACAACGAGATCACACCGCATGCCTAAGAAAAGAGCCCAGTGTGGTAGTAGAGCCACCAATGCGCCCACTTCCACCCATATCAGCCCTGCTCACTCATGTTCATCTGCTCCTCTAGATTGTTTGTTCACCAGCACAGAATGTGTTGAGTCTGGTCGAAGATTAATTTTACTTTTCCAGCCCAAACAGGCACTCGCATTCTTCCGACAGTGGTGAGGTGTTTTACTGTTTGCATTGCGGCGCAAAAGTATCTAGCGAGGTGTACTATCAAGGAACGAGTCATAATACCGGAAAGATGTGTCAGCTTTGATTGGTGAGATTTGGGCGTTCTCAGGGAGGAGGTGTGCACGGTAAAGGAATAGTCCAACACAATCTCTATCTGCCACCAAGAATTTTGATAACTTTTTGTGTACTGAGAAACTAACAGGTAACATGTTTAGAGGAAATACAGAAAAGCAGATGTTGGTGCAGGCAAAACCTGTTATTGTGGAGCACTTTATGAAGCTCTTGATGTGTTCAGTGTGTAGAAAACTGAAACACTTAATGAAAAACCTTAATGCCAGGTTTTGTTCCAGTGATCAAAAGTTACTTGTATAAGAAGATAATTTTGGTAGGACTTTCTCTCATGGCTCTCATTCTGCAGTATTTTTAAATGTAATTCTGGTAGGTTTGAATTTGAATTATATACTGTCTCATATTTATGCTGTATTTATTAATTAACTGCCTGATATCTTGAGTCGACTGTTTTTTTTTTTCTTTCTTTTTTTTTCTTTCTATTCTCAGTATAGGGAAACGTGTAACTTCTTGTCTCTGGTTATCGTGTGTTTGTGGTTGTATAATGTGTTTGTGTGTGAGTGTTACAGATACAGAAAGTAAATTCTGGAATTTGTGTATTAGTAGACAAATTAGAGTGATAGAGCAAAGTTAATTGTGTAGTCGCAGCATCAGTTTATTGCCTGTTCTGTGTAAGTTCTAAGCGATTTTAACGTGTCATTGCAAAGCTTTTGGTTTTTACTTGTCAGTGAATGATTGAATAGTTTACCGGATGGAGTGTATCAGAAATAGCATAAGCAATGCTGATAAACTGTTTTTAGTGCCCAGGGAAGCATCTCCACCTCATGCACGCGACCTCATTTAGCACCAGAGCATACATTCAAGCTGAACACGACAGCCTGCTCGTTCACTGCTCTTATCTTTGTGCATGCATTTGTGCGCTCACGAGTGAGAGTTGTATGGAAAAAGAGTCATTTTGCGGCTAACGAAGCGAGCCATTGGGAATTGCTTTTGCTAGCTAAGTTTATGAAGGACTTCATACAGAGGAAAGTATTCACACATGCGCGCACACACACAGACACACAGACACCCAAACATTATGACACCTGTTTGTGTAATGTAACACGCCAAAGACCTCGCAGGCTTATTTGTTCCCATGTGAGCACATTAACAAATGCAAACACACACACACACACACACACACACACAGTTAAGTCTGCAGCTTGACCCAGTACTGCTTATGTCCTCACATATGCACACAGCCATACTTGGTGATCATGACTTCCTCTGAAATTTCTCCCAGGTTCCTCCTCTTGAAAGCATTTCTGCAATTTCACAGTTCTCCGTTTCAAAATACAGGACAAAAAAACACAACTAAAAAATCCAGTTCTGCTTTTGCATTTTTTGATGAGTTTAGTATCTGATGTCACCTCCCAGTGAAGTAAGGGACCCTGCTAGCAGTGAAAAGTTGCTGAGCTTCTTGTTTTGTGAGTCAAGTGTGAGTGTGTGCGTGCGCGCATGTGCTCCTTAGAGTAATGGTTGCAAACAGCTTTAACGATTCCCCTCTGATTTGTTTTCCTGGGAGTGGTAGTGAATACGCGACACACAGACACATAGTGAGGGATTGACGTAACGTGTGTGGTAAAAGTTTTGTGTAAGGAGAGAGCAGTTGTGCTTTAAAGCAGCACTGAAAAGCCCATATGCTGGATTTCCTGCACCGGCTCCAGCTCTTCAGAGCAGCACAAAAACGACAGGTGCTGCGGCTTCACTCGTACTGTACGCCTCACCCTTCTCGAGTGTATTCAATGGAGCAGATTTACATGAAAGAATGGTGTTTAAAAAAAAAAAAAGCAGGCGAGAAAGAGAGGGATAGTGGGAGATTTTGTCTGCAAGCGAGAGAGAAAGCCTGTTGATTGTGTGGTGGAAAGAATGGGTGAGGGAGAGATGGGAGAGGAGAGGGAGGGAGAGAGGATAGGGGCGAGTGCTCGCGGAGGCTCAGTGAATGTAGGTCAAGACACGAGGGCCGCTTCCTCGAAGCCAGGCTGCCTCAGCCAATCAGAGCTTAATCAGCTTTTCCTTCATTAAAAGGCCTGCTGGCTACTATGTTAATGCCGTCTCAATCTGCCGAGCTTCGCTGATTATCACCGGCAGACCTCGCCGTCTATTAACACTGCAGGCTGCTTCTGCTCAAAACTCCACACACACACACACACACACACACACACAGTATTTACTTACATAATCTTGTAGTATTTGCCTACCAAGCAAACAATACTGATCACAGACCTTTTTGATGAACTGATCCCATTTCACATGTTAAACTCCTAATACTTGTTTTTTTCCCCCTCTTCTTCTTTTTCTCTCTTCCACTTTCCATCTGTTCCTATTTTCCTCCCTCTCTTGTTGTACATTTTACCCACAAATTTGGCCCCGATCTTCTGCCATCTTCGTCTATCACAGAGAGGTGCAGAGTTTCACTGGCTGGTCCAGTGGGAAGCAGTAGCAGCAGTGCCAGTATCCGCCGGACTTCCTCCCTGGATGCCCTCACAGGCCCCTATCTGTCGGGCCACTGGCCCCGTGATGCCACCCACGCCCCCTGTGTACCCTGCATGAGAGACAAGGCCACCCAGGTGAGCTCGACATGCACCTATTGCGCTAGGATAAATTTTTTAAACGGGTTCCACCATTTAATATACATTAGAATATGTGAAACACTGTGTCACTTTGCATCAACATTTCCTGAGTTTTTTTGGTCCCAATATACTATCCCGTTTCTGCGACTTACTAAAACAACACTACATAGTATCTCATTCCCACATCTTTGTATAGTCAGGGCCATAGCATACCATCTCCTTTCCACACCTTAGTAAAGTCAGGGCCACAACATAGTACACTTTTCGAACACCTTAGAAAGTCTTGGCCACAGCATACTATCTAGTTTTTACGCATAAGTAAGTCGTGGCCACAGCTTACTTTCTCATTCCAACACCTTATTAAGTTGTGGCTGCAACATAATCTTGTTTCCACAACTTAGGGCCGAAACATAGTACCTTATTCCAAAACCTTAGTATGTGTTGGCCACAGCATACTATCTTGTTCCCACAACTTAGTAAGTCTTGGCCACAACATAGTTTCTTGTTCCAACACCTTACTAAGTCATGGCCACAGCATACTATCTCATTCCCACGCCTTAGTATGTCATGGTCATAACATGGTATCTCGTTCCAACATCTTACTAAGTCATGGCCAGAGCATACTATCTAGTTCCCACGCCTTAGTATGTCATGGTCATAATGGTATCTCGTTCCAACATCTTACTAAGTCATGGCCACAGCATACTTTCTCATTCCAACACCTTATTAAGTTGTGGCTGCAACATAATCTTGTTTCCACACGTTAGGGCCAAAACATAGTACCTTATTTCAAAACCTTAGTATGTCTTGGCCACAGCATACTATCTTGTTCCCACAACTTAGTGAGTCTTGGCCACAACATACTATCTCGTTCCCACGCCTTAGTATGTCATGGTCATAACATGGTATCTCGTTCTAACGCCTTACTAAGTCATGGCCACAGCATACAATCTCGTTCCCACGCCTTAGTAAGCCGTGGTCACAACTTATCTCATTCCCACACTTTAGAGAGTCGTGGCCACAGCATATTATCTCATTCCCATGCCTAAGTGAGTTGTGGCCACAGCATACTATCTCATTCCCATGCCTTATTAAGGTGTTGGAAGGAGATACTATGTTGTGGCCACACCTTAGTAAATCGTGGCCACAACATAGTAACTCATTCCCACACCTTAGTTAGTTGTGGCCACTACATGGTATCTCGTGCCCATGCCTTAGTAAGTCATCGTCACAACATAGTATCTCGTTCCCATGCCTTAGTAAGTCGTGGTTACAACATGAGGTTTCTCATTCCCACACCTTAGTAAATCGTGGCCACAACATAGTAACTCATTCCCACACCTTAGTAAGTCGTGGCCACTACATGATATC
>JAOVVB010000049.1:18992150-19004138 GCA_028570985.1 Heterobranchus longifilis
TAATTTTTGGTGAAGCTGCTTTGAGACAATGACCATTGTTAAAAGCGCTATATAAATAAAATTGAATTGAATTGAATATGTACTGATTTCTGTCTCTGTCTTCTCTTTCTCTCTCTCTCTCTCTCTCTCTCTCTCTCTCAGACCCCCAGTGCCTGGGCGGATGAAAGCGAAGACAAGAGGCGGAGCTTTCACCAGCGCTCGGCGTCCTGGGGCAGCACTGACCAGCTTAAAGAGGTCAGGACGCCTTCCTCCTCCCCCACTCTCTTGTATTCAGGACGAGGCCGGTGTTATTTTTCGATCTCCCAGCATTCAGCGGGGAGCAGACGCGCGGCAGCGAGCTGGGAGGAGACCATGTCAGGATTAGAATAAAGAAGGGTTCACTGAAGCACAACCAGCGCTGTGTCTCCTCAGATTATAATAATGCCATGTTTCTCATAAGCATGCGACATCCTCCTCTTCCCCGTCACACCCTCTCCACTAGGGGTTCCCAGTGTTAAAATTTGCATATATACCATTGTGATGATTTGGATCTATTTTAGATTTATTTTATGATCAAACAATCTAATTCTGTTTGAGTGGTTGTCCATAAAGCCATGATGTTTTGACTTCGTCAAACAGATGCAGCTGATCAAACGCTCTCTTAATAGTTGTACAATATCACAGAACAGGAAGAAATCCGTAGCAATCAACAGGCTTTTTATTATTATTATTATTATTATTATTATTGCAGTGCAAATGTCGGCATGAATGGACAAATTAAAAGAACTCTAATTCCGGTATAAAACCAACCAGTTCTTTTTTTTTTCCGTAAGTAAAAAGTAAACCAATGATTGATGGGATTTTTTTTTTTTTTTGTGATCTCATTCAGAATTTTCGACTGATATTTGGCCCCAAACTTTGAAGTAGTATTGTAGTGTAAAAATTACCCACATATAAATAATGTATTTAGCTTTGATGAAAGATGATTAATACACATCATAAAAAATAAGACTCAAGAAAAATCACGGACCCCTCGGGGTCTACATCAGAGACTCCAGGGGGTCCTCAGACCCCCACGTTGTGAACTACACCTCTATAGCCGCTTTATAAACTGCTCTATCTATTCAGGCTTTCGTTCCTGCCCTCTGCTATTTTATCTCTCTTCTTCTTTTCTCTTCCTCTGTCTCTCCAGCGAGAGTTCCTCCCTCCCCCTCTTGTCATGCCGCTGATTAATTCCACATCATTTGCAAGCGATGGAATATCTGCCCGACGCACGACCTTGCATTGCGTTCTGTTCCCTGACTGCTATGCCCCGCGTGCACTGCTACACATTGACATCCAGCTTCAACCAAGTTAATCATTCTCTTCCCAGTCACTAGGTCAGCAGTGTGCGCACACGCGCGCACACACACACACACACACACACACACACACACACACACACACACACACACACACACACAGTAGTGAAACTCCAAACTATACAGCTCGTCTCAGTGAGGCAGCCAGCAGTGCTCCTCCTGACCCACACACATGCACATGCACAAAGCCTACACAGACCTTTTGAGGCCTGCTGGATCGCATATGCATCTTGGGAAGTTAGCGATTCTGCAGGCCATTGTTCTGGGGCTGAAAGAGATTACGCGAACGTGTCATTAGCTTCTCCACTCCCCACCATTACTCATTTATTGATTAAATGTGCCTGGCACTTCATTTCAGCCAGTTATCTGATCTCTTCATGCCGCTCACCGGCCGCTTCCGCCTCAGGGAGGTTGTGTACCGCGTAAAGCGAGCAAAATATGGCATGTATTTTTGTTTTGTATGATGCATGGGACCTGGCTTACATAATTGTACGTTCCCACATGTATATGTTTGTTGTGTGTGAGGTGCAGTGTAGCGACGGTGCCAAAGGTAATCACAGAAGAATGCAGGAATCCTCTTTCGGACTGCGTGGGGTCTCGTGCCTCTCTCTATGCCTTCTTTATTTCAGACTGCTCATGTGGAAGAACACAGCTCTCTGTGCTCTAACGTAGACCACGCTTATGCGGCCATGCTCTGTCTGTTTCAAATGATTTTAAACTTTTTGCGTGGCTGTCTGAGTGATGGGAAACAGAGAGACCCTGGTGAAGGTTGAAGCCATTTTGAAATAGAGGTTAGTGACAAGTATGCTAACAATGTTTCTTTCTTTCTCTGTCTCTCAGATTGCAAAGTTGAGGCAGCAGCTCCAGCGCAGTAAGCACATCAGTCGGCACCATCGTGATAAGGAACGCAAATCCCCCTTCAATGGCAACCATGCCGCCATTAACCAATCACAGGTGAGCGCTCTCTCTCCATCTCTCTCTCCCTCTCTCTCTCTCGCTCCCTCTCTGTCTGTCCTTGTCCTTCTCTCTTTCACCTTGTCCCTCGGCTAACAACTAAAAACTCCTGCAGGACATTTCTGCTTTGCTGTGTTGCCAGTTGCTACAGAGACCTAGCAAACTCTATTGTATTTCTGTCTCGTTTTCTCAACACTGTTCTTCCCGTTCTCCATTTCGCCCTTCCTATTTTTCTTCTTCGGTTTTGTCTGTGTCTCTCTCTTTTCCTGCATTTCTCTTTCTCTCTCTCTCTCTTTCTGTCTTTGTCTGATTTTCTCACAGCACCGAAGTGAAGCAGCTGCAACTCTTTCTTGGTTTAGATGAAGCATCATAAATCACTTGAGTGTTATGAAAGTTTCTGAAAGTACCACATAAGCACAAATAGGTTACAGAAGGTTGTGATGGATGATGCATCACGGGATACGGCCACAGTGTGATAAACTAAAACTCAGGTTGTGCTGAAGATCCCACTTCCCTACAGACACGCAGATACACACGCAGTCCAGACCAGACTGTTTATAGAAGCTGTATCCCTAATGAACTGTCAGGATGCATAATAGCAATGTTAATTACTCCATCAGTTGTTGAAACAGATACCGCGCGTGCGCACACACTCGCACACGCTCACAAATAAAAAGACTGAAAAGTGTTTGTGAGGGTGAATGAGGGCGCAGGACAGCCGTGTGTGAGGTTTGATCTGCGAGCGTGTGTGTTGAGGCTTAATCAGCGAGGCCAGGTGCAAGCATGAAGGCTCTCGAGTGTGAAAGGCTTCTCTTCATGAGCAGGGAATTAGTGAATAAATTACGGCGATCACATTTGGGTCGGTCTTGCTCGCGCTCTCGCTCTCTTTTTTTTTTTTTTTTTGTCTCTGTGTGTGTGTTTTGTGTTTGCTCATGAATTAGGCCTGCGTGTGGCAAACGTCCTGCACGCCTGCTCTGTACTGTACTATGGTTGCCAGCCGGTCAATTAAAGGCCGCCCTCTGTCCGGCTGTCCCTCTCTGTGGGTGTCGGGTGAGGGAGACGAGCTTGTTGCGTGGCTACCTTTTTGTCTGTGTGCCTGTGGCAAACTAAAGCACCATCTGTCGCTCCAGCGTATTGAACCCGGCCCTACTGTACAGAGCCGATCCTTCTGATCTCCGAGAAACACGAAATACCGAGCTCGTCGGTTGAATCGGTTGTGCCGGGAACGCGAGCGTGCTATTAGGATCTGCTTAGGGTGTAGTGCAGAGGGCACAGGAATGCTGGGTTGTTTTAGGAGAGGGCTTAGCGAATTGTTTTTGGTTCAAACTCTCAAGGAAGTTTTTACAGTGCTGCCTGGGTGAGAAAACGCGTGGAAACATGGAGGTTTCAGTTCCAAAAAAGCATGTCTGACATGATGTAATTCAGTCACGAATTGCACAATTTCAATGCCTTAATTATTCTTTGCAGTGAGTATTTTTATTTGCAATTGCTGCCATCTCTATATAGTGGTATAGCAGGAGCGTTTTTTCCCCCCTCCCTTCATGGAGAGTTTATTGTCTCAGTGAGGTTTATTTGCTTGGGGGTTCCTTGACTAAAGCTGCTCTGCTTCACATTAGGCTTAATGAAAAGCAGGTGAGACTGAATTGGCTGTATTGCCATGCTACTTCTACCAGACGAGGGTTTCGTCTCACCCAGAGGGACACAGTCGCTCTAATTCACCGTCATAACTTGAGCAATAAATGTGTGTGTGTGTGTTCTGGATTTTGGCTTATTTGTGTTTGTATGGGCGTTATGGTGAAAATACTATATATTAACTATATATACTATATCGTGATGCTTGAAGATTATTATGATACACATTGTACAAAGCTGCAGTGCCATGTTGGGCAAGTAAGAAAAAGTGGTATAAACACGCTGAGGTCAAATAAGGAAGAAAACTCGAACCGGTTCACAATGGTCACAGCATTCTTAATATTTCTTCTTGGATTTGAAGACTTTTTTTTTCCATTGTAAATTGACTCTCAGATGGGATTTATGATGTCAAATAAATTCAAATTGCCATAAAATCTTTTTTTTTTCTTCTAAGTAACCCGAAATAGTGTTTCTTTTTTTAAAGTATTACCTAATAGCGCTGTACTATAATGCAATAAATAGCAAATCCAGCTTTAAAGTTTTGAATTTGATTTGCATGTCGGTTTGAGAGATGAACTTAAACTTGGATCTGTAAACCGCTGACTTCAGACGTCGCCGTACCTCTCGTCTACACACGGTATAAAGGAACTTAATGTGGAATGTTTTACCTCATTTTGTAAGAATTAGTCAGGCGTGGACTCTGTATATTTATTCCACTCTCACACAAACTGCCACCCCTGTTCTAATCAGAGGGGTACCTACTCCTCTCTCACCCACACACCCCCACCCCCATCCACCCTTTTTTTTTTGGTCAAGTGGAGGTGCGGCCTAAAAGACACACAACATGACCCCTTGGATGTGTAGGCACCCAGAGTGGGCAAGTAAGTGTGTGTGTGTGTGTGTGTGTGCGCACCAGTGCTTGTTTTGGTGTTGCTGGAGGCAGGGTTAATTGTAAAAGGTGACGGCAGTGCAGAAGCCCTGTTCTGTTGGAGGTGTGTGGCTTAACAACAAACAGCTTTATCAGTGTGACTGGGGTTAACCCTCCGCTAAAGTACTGTACAAGGTGTGTGAGTGTGAGTGCTAATCATTTCAGAGGTGTTAAAAGTCCACACACACATGCCTTGATTGTTTTAACCAACATGGCTACGGTTTATTCTAAAGGCTTTTAAAACACACACACACACACACACACACACACACACACACACACACACACACACACACACACACACAAGACCCCCTCACTGTCCACTGAGTCTTAAAGCTACTCAACTGCTGTCAGAAAATCAATGCTTTTCCACTGCAGCCTGATCTTTCCTGCCACATAAGAAAATGTCTCAGCATAGCTGGAGCGAGGCAAACAATTTCCTGTGCAAATTCGATCTCCACAGTGCCCACTAGTGTCTGAAACAAGAAGCTTCCAAGCCATGTTGCTCTTGGCACACTGGGAGGGGGAAAATGATGAAGCGCTCTGCACCGTTCCGCTCAAGTTTGATCCGATCGCAGAGCGAGGAATGAATTCCACTCCGTCAGTGCCCCTCTTCTGTGGTTAGCTTGTGGTTTCACATGTGTTTTTCTTGGATTGCTGCGTTCGTGAAGAAGAGTGGCTCGTTTGATGGCTGGTGATTTGTTTCAGCATTTTATTCAGATAGCAAGCCACAACAAACGGAACAGACTCGAATTTAGTCTAAACTATGCTAAACTGTTGCTGGGAATGCATGGGTGGTTTTGTAGTCAGGCTTATGAATGTGTAGCAAGTCTCTGGAGGAAGAGAGAGGAAGTATGTGTGCGTGCGCGTGTGTGCGGTAGTGCCTTTGTATTCTTAAGGTTGTCCATAGTTCAGCTCTGGTAAACAGCCGTGGCCTCGTGAATCTCCTGCTTTTTATAAATGCCACGGCGGTGAAACGAGGCCGCGTGTGAATGTGACTGTGGCAGCTATCAGAGCCAGGGGACGGTTCAAAGGGATTCTTCTATCTGACCTCCACATTTAAAGGCAGGGTGTAGTAACCAGAACAAACCCTGGAAAGAAAGACCACTCGCTTGCTGCCAGTAAAAAGCCTCACAATGACACGAACAAACCCACTTTACCGCTTAGACCAGCTACGCTTTGCTCCAACCCTGTGATGATTTATGCCGATTACAATTATTTCTAAACTTTCTGTACTTAATTACCCTGTAATGTCAGCTCGAAACCAAGTACAGTACATAATCAGACTTTTTCCATCCTAATCTCTCTTTATAATGTCTAGCATATGAACAATTATCATGGACAGGAATTCTAGCATTTCTCTGTTTTGAGGGGGGAAAAAAAGAAAAACATTCTTACTAATTATAGAGCCCAAGAACAGGCTGCATCAATAATCTTTAAAAATGAGATTTGTGAACTTAAAACTCACTTGCACACAATCAATCAAACAAAGTAGTAGAATGAGAAAGACATGCAAGGAAGTCATTGTTATGGAGTCTTTTTTTCTCCAACCGTAAACACTAGAGCAGTACTGTAAGAGTAATTCTGGTTATTTATTGCCTCTCTTAAAGGTTTGTGGTGTCCATGGGCCATCACACCCACACATCAACATCGCTAACATGTAACCTCAAATTCCTCTTTTTGAAAATGCAGGAAGAATGAATAATACAGATTTTAAGTTGAATTTACGAATGCCTTTGACTGAAGAATGCTAAGAATCGTTTTAGAGTAATATGGAATTTCCTTCAGAATCATTCACGTACAGTATCTGTCGTGGTTCTTGAGTAATCTGGTTTTCCTTTTTGTCTCAGTACAGGAAATGGGTTCAAATTCAAGTATGTTGTAATCACTCACACGGTACAGATGCAGGAGCTATTGGTTCATTAGAAAGTTATGAGGGACATTTAAGTCAAACCAGGACTTGTGATGAAATTTCTCATGAATGAAGGCGTAAACCCGATTGACATTTACAGAAGACTTCAAGCACAGTACGGTGATGAGACTCTTATCCGCAGTAAAACATTTGAATGGTGCAAGCGTTTTTAAAGAACACCGTATGTTCATGAATGACGATCCCGGGCCAACATGGCTCTGAGCCCACTGCAGTCGCTCCCATGAACATTCAGTGAGTGGAACGTTCTCAAGGAAAAAAAATAAATAAATTGCCTGGTTTGATCACCAAAGGTGTTCTGTTTTTGCACGACCTCACACTGCCAACTGCACTATTTGCACATTACTGGAACTTGGCTGGGAGTTACTGCCACATCTCCCGTACAGTCCTGACCTCGCTCCAAGCTATTTCCAATGTTTGGACGACTAAAGGAGTTCCTGGGAGGCAGAAGTTTCAAATGTAAAGCAGACAGGCCGATCATGGCTCCGGTGTACTGAGAAAACTTTCTACCTTGATGGTATCCAAGCACTAGAGAAATGCTGGAATAAGTGGATTAGTGTAGCAGGAGATTATATAGAAAAATAAAGTGAGTTTTTACTCTCATAACTGTTCTGTTATTCTGCCCCGTGGTCCTTGTTTGACTTGAACACACCTCATAAATTTAAAACTTCTAAAGTATTTTTGACGTAACATTTTAGCAATTATGCTTTAAGTAGCATTTGTATACTGTAAGCCTCTATAAATCAGGAATTATATTCAGTATGTAACTGGAAGGAAAATAGAGTTGTCTGTGGCACTCATTTAAATATTATTAAAATTCTTCTTTGTGGTTATTGCACATATCCTCTTTATACTGGACAGAAGTTGGAATAACTGTAGTGTTCATTTAAAGTTTAACTACCTCTAGCCTTCTGAAGTCTTACCACTCATTCATTCTTTAAGACTCGAGAAACCAGGAGCCGCAGAGGCAGAATGGCTATTTATAAGCATGAAGGGGTATTAACCCCAGTGTTTTCATGCCTCCCAGCCTCTGACCTCTCACAATATACAAACACCAGAGCACAACTCCTCTATGTGCTCGACTCACACACCTCAAACCTCAGGATCTGCTGTGTGCCCTCTACAGTGCAGTGCCTGGTGTCCAGTGCCCTTTGCTATAGTAATCACAAAGCGTTGGCCTCCCTGACCTTCAGCCACAGATCGTCCTGATCAGATCAATGGCTTATAGTGTGGGAATGACCCATAGGGCCAAAAGCACTTTGTCTCATCCTGCACGCCAGTAAAGGCCCTGCCACTTCAGACCGGCAGCAGTACCCGTGTCCCAGGACAGCTCGCCACTGGAAATTTGACACGTAAACAAATATTTGTCTCCTAGTGAGCTGTTGCTAGGAAGTTGCCAGGAGTTGGACAGCATCACTTAACCAGCTTATTGTCTTCGGGTGACCTCAGAGGTCATGGTTTGGCACAGTGTCTGCCTGTTGGTTTTACACAGGTCGCATGTTGCATTTAAAACGTCAGGAAAAAGAAAGGATGTGTTCTGTGAGCTTTGAAATTAAATTATTTAAATGCGCAGACGCCCCATTCACACAAAGGTCCCGGATAGGTAACGTCCTGCGCTGGACGTAACGCGGTGTGGTGGCGGGTGGAGTAGTGTGGTGAGTTTAAAGAGGGCCTGGATTTATAGAGATGTTAATGAGGGTTCAGGGTGCAGGCTGATCTTCCATGCTTAAAGACTGTCACGACGGGGCCACACAGCTCAGCCACATCCTCCCAATGCACCCACATTGTTCTCTTCACCCCTTAGCAAAGGGGGAGGGAGTCAGAGAGAGAGAGGTGGATGATTTCTGGGACAGGCACAGCTAAAGGGGGAGGATAAAATGGAGAGAGGGTGTGGAATGTGGGAATGGTAGAAATGGAGAGAGGAGAGGAACTCAATGGAGGGAGGGAGCTGAGAGAGCGAGGCAATCACAGAGCATGAGCTGAGAACTGCACAGAGCAGAGGGGGTGGAAGCACAGAAACTGGAGGAAGACGAGAGAGAGTCCTGCACTTAAGATGACCGGAAGTCTACTCTCAGAAAAGGTGACTCTTTTCGTTTTTGCCATCAAATTCGGATGCGGTCACTAAAGTCCAGCATGTACATGTTTTAGAGGGATGTGCGGATCCGTCCGGGTTTGTTTCTATATGTCTGAATATAGCCACGAGCTCTGTGGCTCAGCAAATCAGAGGCGAGAATCAGAAGTCTGCCAGGGAGACAATGTTACATAACTCTGGGATCTGCAGAGAAAACACTACACCGTGCTTCAACGATTGCCTGCAGTCTGTGTGCCTGTGCAGATTTAATGTACTGTCACATGCACTACTGTTAGCATATGCTTATTATTCAGTGACAGTTTGTTTGTGGATTCTAAGAGCTCAGTTGTGTGTCTGCTAGCTCTTGTGTACATGTTTTCATAGTCATGTCATTCATTATTTTCCTTATCTCCCTCAGAGAGGACATCATTGTCTAAAACGCACACACAAACACTCGCCCACACTTTAAACCGTGCATTCTCAGCACATAGACACACTGTATTAATGCACTCTCACACAAACACGTTTTTCTGCTTTCCCCTTCACACGGCATCATGGCTCTGCTCTGCATGTGTGTTTTTCAGGCTCCCATCCCAAAGAGCGTCCTGATCCCCATCCCTATCTCCAAAATCTCACGCTTCCGCAACAGCATCGAGGGCCTCAACCAGGAGATCGAACGCATCATTATCCGAGACTCAGGAGAAAAAGACGAACAGTTTATTGTGAGTAGCGGTCATAAACGTGGTGTTGCATGACACTGGAAGCTCATGGGTTTTGTGCACAGAATATGTTTCAGGCTCTTAAAACAGAACATGCATAATAAATCATGTTTTTTTTTTCACCTCCTGTCAAGCCCCCATCCCCAGAAGTATGGCCTTTGGGTTGCCTGATCACCTTTGTTTTGGCTTGGGGCGGAGCTAATTTCTAGATGAAAACATTTTTCACAAAGCACCTAAAACGAATAATCCATCCTCACCCAATGCAAGGCCATATTTTTAATCGTAGCGTATGTTTGCCATTATGTGACTTAGTGGCCTTGCGACACATTTAAATACACTGCATCTTTTTATCTGCAACGCTACTGCTCAAGTGAGACTAGAAATGTCATTGTGGATATCGTTCCCCTGTCTGCAGCCTCAGGATGCCCCTGATGGGCACCGTGCACCTCCTCCACTGTGCCAGCGCAGCGCCAGCTCCCGCAGCATTGACACACAAACGCCCTCGAGCATCACCGTGGGCAGCAGCCATAGCAACAGCAGCAGCCGGTCCCAGTCCGTTTCACCCGCCTTTCTGAGCGTGCCCAATGAGCCCTGTAGTGAGAGCCCCTCTCCCAATGAGGACCCGCTCAGTGACTGTCGTGATAAAGGTACCACACACATGCACTTTCGTATACTTGCCTAGTGTTTACATGCGTATTTCCACAGGAATCCTAAAGTCTATAATTACATAAACTTTTTCAGTTTTTACTTTAGAATAGGTAGATTCAGGGTTAAGCTAGACATAGTAAACATTATTGATCGCTCAAACGCAAATTTGACAGAATAACTAACAAATTTTTTTTTTTTTAAACTCAAAAGCAAAAAGATACTTTGATGTCCTACTTTTAATGTTTGCGGAAGTGGCATCTGTAGTATGCAGTTTGCGTCATCTGTAACACAGTAAGAGAGCAAATCAGAAGCATGTTTAGGAAGCTGGGTTAAGCAGTTATACACAGGTACAGACAGACAGACAGACCTATGTTTTTAATCCCAAAGTGAAATTGTATCAGTACAGTAGACATTTCACATATTATACAACAATAAGCAACAAGAATTGGAGTAAGAGGGGGAAAAAAAAAAACCTTCTGTCTTCTGCTAGCAGATTTGACTCCTGGATCTCCTCTGCCTAAGTACGCATCTTCTCCCAAGCCCAACAACAGCTACATGTTCAAACGCGAGCCTCCTGAGGGCTGCGAGCGTGTCAAGGTCTTCACAGAGGAAACACAGTCAGTACTCCTCCTCCTCATACTCTTTTTTTTTTTTTATTATTATTATTTATTATCTTTCTCTCTCTTTCCCACATTTGTTTTTGGTTCTTTCTGCATCTGTTGGTCCTTGAAGTGATGATGACCATGTATGGCTTTGATAGTGTCAAAGTCTGTGTTTTTTTTAAACTGATTCTCACTGTCTTCTCCGTGTCCTCTCTGCGTGTGCCACTCAGGGCCAAACCTCCACGTGAGATCCCGCAGTTCCTGTGCCCAGACAGAAACAAGGTCAACTTCATCCCCAACAGCGGCTCTGCATTCTGCCTGGTCAGCATTCTCAAGCCACACAGTCTAATGAGCGTCCCCGCTGAGGCCGAACAAAGAGTGTCCCGCGGCACCAGCACCCTGTCCCAGTAGCCTTCCTCCTCTTCTTCCTCTTTCTCCTCCTCATCCTGCCTCGCACCACATGTAGGAGACACAGAGAGCTTGATATGCAATCAATCAACCGATCAAGTTTCCTGGCAATCCTGTCCCCCAAAAACTAAGCACAGCACGTTGTAAATCAAACTAAAAAGAAATCAAACAGCAAAAGAAAAGAAAATGTAGGGCTCTATTTTGGCAACACTGCTTATATTTGATAAGATAATGCCATTTTCCTATTTGCTATGCAGCTTTTTAGGTCAGTACTTGTACTACTTAAGGACCAGGAGGACATGTTTTGTGATGGTTTGTGATAAGCATAGATATATTTTTTATTGTTCCTCTACCTTTGATAAATATGAGTGAGTGAAGATGTATGGATGAATATTTTGTATATCTTATAGGACACCCACACAAAGAGAGCTTCTGCTCACGTTTGTTGTTCTTCCTTATTCACTCTGAGTGTGAGTGAGGCCTGAGAGACTGAGAAAAAGTCTCGTTTTCTAATAGCTTGCAGTGTATCTCTTTTAGAGAACTGGATTTTTCATAGAGTTAGAACAGTGCATCATTGAAAACAAATGATATCTGAATATTTTGGATGATCTGACAAGACCAAGAGACCTGGTAATGTAGAAGCTGGGTTGATGAAGGCCTCTGTCTTAGTGAGTGTTTTTTTAGCCTGCGTCCCCCTGTGTCTTTGGACCATGAGGCGGACAGCAGGAGAGACTAATATCGGACAGGCTGAACTCC
>JAOVVB010000049.1:19009492-19026381 GCA_028570985.1 Heterobranchus longifilis
GCTTGTTTATTGAGGATGCAGGACAACCACCTAGTGATACATTACAATAGTCCAGTCTGGAGGTCATGAATGCATGAACTAGTTTTTCTGCATCAGATACAGATAAGATGTTCCTAAGCTTGGCAATATTTCTAAGGTGGAAGAAGGCTGTTTAAGGTTGCTGTCGAATATCACGCCCAGGTCTTTCACTGTCGAGCTAGTAGTAATAGTACATCCTCCTAAATGCAAACTGAATTGTGAGAGCTTTTGTTTACTAGTTTACACGGTCATAGTACAGCCAATTCTTTTGTAATGTTTTGAGTGCAGTGTTACAGAGTTCATATTAGTGAGAGCCCTCAGCCATTCTCACCACAGACTCTGTGAGCGTCTGTGAGCGTCTTACATAATTTCTGGTGTATGTAGAAACAGAATTATTCACACAGAGGACAGTCCTGAGACCTTGTCCAAACTGTTTTTTTTTTCTCCTGATAAGCAGGGGTCATTAACCAGCACTCTAACAAGGACAGACAGCACAATTCCTGCATCTCACAGATCATTATCACATTATCTATGCAGCTAACACAACCCAAATCACACTGAGAGACAGTATAACACTATATATAACAGATTTCTTACAAAAGGCTTATACAGGAACACAAAACCCAATGATGAGTGAGTTGGGGGATGGGATAGAATTACCCAGAATTCATTCATTCACACATCCCATGCTCAGGCAGTCTGGAGTGCCTATAAGAAACGTCCAAGGAGGAAGGAGAATAGGTTGAGACCAGGCCATTTAAGAACAGGTCACATAATTGGACATGGCATGTGATTAGCACAGCAAGGGGTTTAACTGAATAGACGAGGATCCCACTCATTTTTTATAGATTTAAATTACAATCTGCTTTTGTGAGAATCCACAGGACCTACATAGTTCGCATACATGCACCGCAGTTCCACCGATGGCGTTACACACGCACGCACACACACACACACACACACACACTCTGACTCGCAATTCACTTGTCTTTCTCTCACCCTCCCTCACTACTGCTTTTAGGTCGAAATCAGACACAAAAATAATTTTTCCCCTAATCGTATCGTATGAGGTTGTGTGAGACTGCTCCTCTCCATGTCCCAGAGCTCTTCTTTCTCTGACCTCTGTGCACATGCACCATATGGGGGCAGGCTTTACACCCAGCCTGGGATTACAGAACCAGATTCCTCACTTTTTCCCCTTGCCCAGAGTGTGCAAACCCTCTTTGTTCCAGGCTAAGCTCAGACTCAGTGATGTTGGTTTAGACCTGAGAAAGGATCAGCTGGTTCAACACAGTCCGTGACACCAAGTCCACTTCTTCAGGTCCAGTGCTTCAACCAGTCTTTTCCTGTTTTTAGTTAGTGGAATGCTGAGACAGGTTTCCTGCCCAGAGACAGACAGAAGGTTTAGTAATTGTGACCAGTCTCTGTGAAGAGCAAATTCCTCACGCCATCTTCCAGTTAGACCTACAAAACTTAGACCTTATATTAAGTCTTGTACTTAAAATTGAATGCACATCAGGACTAATGCGGGTGCCAGGGAATTTCCGTACCTTCTTTAATAAGGACATATAATTGAGCTTTTTTGATTTACATATTAAACTAAAGCACAGAAAACATCAACAAACCTTTCAAAGAACAATATACTGTTAAAATACAAGTTTTATTAACTCTAGCATCACGCATATGTCTAGACCATGGAAACAGTGCACATACAGCGCATACGGAAAGTATTCACAGCGCATCACTTTTGCTATGTTACAGCCTTATTCCAAAATGGATTAAATTAATTATTTTCCTTGAAATTTTACAAACAATATCCCATAATGTTTGTTGAGCACAGTTGCCTCCATCATCCATAAATGGAAGAAGTTTGAAACCACTAGGACTTTTAGAGTGGGCCGCTCAGCCCACTCCAAAAGTCCTAGTGGAGAAGAGCCTTAGGCGAGGAGGTGACCAAGAACCCGATGGTCATAGGTAGCTTTTCTTACTATCGTATTTCTTTAAAATCACTTCTGAGGTAAAAACAGTTTTGAAATCTGGAGTGAAATCTCCTTTATTATGAATTATTGTGCTTTAAAACAAGTAAAGAGGACCTGCCAAATACTCCCATAACTACCATCAATAATATGAAGTTCTGCACCAAAGTAATGTAAAGGAAAATTGACAAATTTACTAAGCTTGTATTCACTCACGGTAGCCTTTTATAGAGATTTCATAGTAAAAAATTTATGATGTAGTGAAGTAAAAGTAAAAAAATATCTTCTAATAAAACTATTCAAGTAAAGCACATACAAAAATGTAAAATATTTACTTAAGTAGTGCAACAAAGTAACTTTTTTTTTGTCTTTGGTCTTCAGTCCTGATTTTCCATTCTTCAAAATTCTTCGCCCATCTGTGCACATTGCTCTTGTCAATCTCTGTAAACATTCTGTAGACTTCTGTGCATGTTGGACAGCCCGCACCTCTCCTTCACCAAGACCTCAACAACAGAACTGGAAGAAGAGTTTCTATAGCGGATGAGTAAGTTTACTAACATGTGCAACTTTTGAAAGACCTGTGCGTTACTTTCGGTACAGCCCTCATATAATTAACCTTCATATAAACCACAGTAGCACGGTCAAGCTTCCCAGATGCCAAATCTCACACAAACAGGTAAAATTAACATTCAAATTAAGATTCTAAATGAATATCCATAATGCATATGTACACACAGTAGCAGGTAAAACATTTGGCAGTGTCGCAATCTAATTAATTTAGTTCATGATGTTAAACATATTTAAAGTCACTTTAATTTGCTGAACTTGTTCACCTCTGCCAAAATGGCTTACATTCAAACAAACACTCATAGCTAGACGCGGCCAGACATTTAAGTGTTGTTTATGTCTAGCTAACTATGTTGTGTATATTAAAGCGCTACCAGTTTGAAAAGTAACATGTATTTGGGAGGATACCAAATGAGTCCAGAAGCTCTCAAATAAAATGAATAACACCCCAAGCATTAAAGCCGGCTTGACAGTTTCCACACACTTTAAAGCTCTCAGGTCCGTCTCGTTCTGAAAAGCCACACTGATGTTTACTGAACTTATCCTGTTCTGGATACATTCTTTCCCACTGCATTCTTCATATTCCTTAGTGGTTGTGTTGACTAACCTCTCATTAGCAATAGTGGCTGAAGCTTTTATAAGCAACTTATAATTGAGCAGAGAGGTTTAAGGCCTTGGTTATATACCCAGCTGTAGCTCGGTTTCTTGTATATGAACTTACAACCTTCCACTCAGCGGTGCAAAGCATTAAGCATTGAGACACATGCGCTGCCAGTGTATGATATTTATAATTATCAAGCAGAGGGCCTGCTCCTTGCAGTCTGGTAAAAACAAAAATGTAATTAAATAAAATTTTATTTGTCACATACACATCCATACAAGGTATGATATGCAGTAAAATACTTATACGACTGTCTGTGATCTCAAGATTTCACTACAGTAAAAAAAAAAAAATGCACTAGCGAGTACAATTGGTAGAATTTCCAATAAAAATAAAATCATTTAAAAAATAGAGGCTAGAATATAAAAATAAACAAAATAAAATAGAATTAAAATAGAAACATATCAAATATGGCAGTTCGTGGCATAGTGGTTAGTACAGTTGCCTTGTACCTCTAGGGTCCGTGTTCAATTCCCGCCGGGAATCTGTGTGCATGTTCTCTCCGTGGTGGGGTTCCTCCAGATACTCCGGTTTCCTCCCACAGTCCAAAAACATGCAGATTAGGCTAATTGGCGTTCCCAAGTCACCCGTACTGTGCGAATGAGCGCGCGTGTGTGTGTGTGTGTGTGTCCTGCAATGCATTGGCACCCTGCCCAGGATGTACCCCTACCTCATTCCCTAAGTCTCCTGGGATAGGCTGCAGGTCCCTGTGACCCTACGTGATAAAGCAGTATAGATGATGAGTGAGTAAGTGATATATAAAATACAAATAATTTACATAATGTACTATAAAAAATGAAATATAAAAATATAGTAGGATAAAAATATATTATGTGGGTACAACAGCAGCAGCATGATTGAAACATGAAGTATGAAATGAAATGGTATGTGTGTCTGCAGCAGTTCCAAAAGTTGTCCATGTTCCAAAAGCCAGACCATACTTCATATAGCCAGACCATGCACAGACATGGAGACTTATTTTTTTTCTCAGTACCTCTATTTTAGTGTCAGCTGTCAGGATATGAAGACAATTGTAGCTGCAGCATTCTCTCAAATGATTCTAGTAAATTTAAATATGTCGAGTGATCCTTCTATTCTAGTTAACTTGGATGATGAAATGTGTTTGATGTGGAGCAGAAGACTGGCAACTCCTTCCATGGTTACTGTAATACAGACACAGAGCTGGAGGGTGTGTTGTCCCTGCATACGCAGCTGACTCAGTGTGTGCTTGGCACCCACCAGTCGCTCTCACCAGCCAAACCTGCCACCCGCCTTATGTGGCTGTTTCAGTGCCTTATGAAGATATTCCCTTGTAACTAATTCCCTTGTTTCTTCAAGCTGATTATTTAGCTTCATATAAATAATACACAGAATGGTGTCATTGTATTGCTATTGTATCACTTAACGAGTAGATGCATATGTATCAGGGATCATATCAAACTGCAGATCTGCAGGGATTATGGGTGGTGCTGAAGTTGTTTTTTTTTTCCTGGAGGCATTAATGGAAACACTGCTAACTTATGTAATAACTTAAAGGCAGGCAATTTAGTTAAATCCTGATTTCAGACATGTCATGATGTCCTGATATGAATAAAACCTTGAACAGAGTCTAAATAGCTTTGTACTAACCTGTTTATATTCACGTTTGGTTTTTCCCTGAGCGTTCTCCTATTTTTTCTGTCTTACCCTGATTTTAAACATGTTTTTTTTTTTCTCGCATAGTTTTAAAGATATGATTGTACCGAACCAGGGCAAAACTTTATACTCACCCTGCAAGTTATAGTTCCATATTTATCCTGCATAAAATATTAAGATACACTTTTACTAATGTCTGTCTTATTAAAAAAAACTCCTGAGCTGCCATGACAAAATTAATGGCATTAAAAGTCTTATGTATTAAGTATAACTTTATTTTTCACACTTATTCAGAAGTAGTTGTCAATGAGGTATGACATTATGTTTTATGTAGATTTCTCAGTGTGGCAGGCTGTGTAGTTGCAGTTAGCTACATGTCCAGCAGAGGGCACACTCACACAGCAGTCTGTCTCAGCACTGGAGCCCTTGAGCTTGTGGCTACAACAACACAGTGTGCTTTTTAGGCCTTGTATGGAACCTGGAGCCCTTCACATGGCATGCTTGGGATGGCTCAGGTTGATCGTATTTCCAGTGCAGAGGTTAAAAGAACCTGAGGGTTTTCTCACACACATATTACTGGAAGATGAATAGACAATACAAATGCAACATGACCAATCCAACTTGGTGAGTTATCTGTAAAACCCTTTACTATTTATTTTACTCATGCAGGATTGGAAACAGAGAAGAGGAGATCCTGTGCGAAAATATTTTTGCTAGATGACTGAACCATTGTGGGATAATGGACAAACCTTGGGGCGTACAAATTCACTTAGTTGAATCATGAATCCTGCTTCCTGTTCAGTTTTCCAAGTCCTTTTCCAAAAAATAGCAATAGAGGCTACTGTACAATAATACTGAGGAGAACTAGCCATAGTTAAATGAATATTCACTCACTTACTTAGAGAAACTTCTTTATCCTGCTCAGGATTTCAGTGGAACCAAAAGAACTCTAGACTGGAGTGAATCAGTTACCCACAGTCAGATCTAGGGGCAATTTAGAGATCCACATACTGTAGCTTTCTTTTTCTTTCTATTTCTTTAATAGCTGTGCCATGCTTCTAGTAAATGTTCAAGATCAGATTGATATTTTTGAAAAACCACTTGGTGTTTCATAACTAAATAACTTGACAAAGCCTACATTATTGAAGGTTAAAAATCTGATGTTTAACATATCTTAAGTTTCATAATCATAAGTTTTTTCCCCTTAATATAGTTAGATTTAATATAGATTTATTTTTTTTATTACATAACTGTAAAAGTGGTCAAATATTTACATGTAAATAAGTCATATGAGTGCTAATATTTTGCTACATTATAATTTTTTCCCCCACTTTTAAGGTGGATCTGAACTGGGTGTTTATCATGCAGTTAATTTCTTATGTCTTAAAAAAGTGAGGTACAACAATTAATATGAACAGGGAAAGTCACTGTCCAAAAATTGTTGCATTATTTAAATAACCCAGGTTGTCTATGGCAAGGATCATTAAACAGTTTACAGTCAGGGACCACATAACCTGTTTTAAAGTAAAAGTACCTAATAATACACTTTCTTTTATTTTTTAAATCAATAAATCACAAAAATATGCATGTTTTTTAGACGCATACCATAATAATTTGATAAATTATTGAAGCCAGAGATATGAATTTCAAATTCCAGTGGATATTATTTATATTTTTATTAATTGTGGTTTATGATATCCACCACTGTAGCTGAATAAGAACATCACTGCCCCCCTAGGTAGGCTTTATGTACCCCTGGGTGCCCTGAAAACCAAAGGTTCTAGGGAAAGCCTTCAATAATATTTACCTAAACCCATCATTGCAAAGAACATTAATACTTAAGGGCCCAAAGGGAGGCACCAGATAAGCTAACATACCCAGATAATTTAATCTGGTAACACTGGTGGCTAATGAAATTTAAAACACTCCAAAAGAATTATAAAGTAAAAAAAATTATTACATTTCTTGAAACTACAGTTGATAACCGAACTAAATAAAGACGGTAATGGAAATGGGTAGAGGGTCAAGCTGGTGATGTGGAACATTTCTCACTTCAATGCAAGTGATACAATAGGAATGCATTTTAAGTTTCAGCAAATTAGATGGACACGATATGCTTTATTTCACTCCTTGGACGTATTACAGTTTGCTAAGCCGAGCCGACTGAAGTAGGAAAAGACCCAGGGCCGAGAGATGCTCTGCTTCTGTTTCAGACCCTCTGTCTCGACAAAAAGTCCTCTGTGGAACTGGAGAGTTTGCTCCAGTGCTGCCCTCTGCCTGAAAATCAGAATAGTGCAAGGTATTTAATCAGGTCTTACTTGTAATTGTCAGCACAGTATGTTTTTTCCTTTCAATTTAAGTACCTATTAAACTCTTCATCCCACATGGCTGCTTCCTCTTCTGCTCGTCTTCTCTCCTCTGCAGCCTTCCTCCTCTCCTCTTCTTCCTCTCGTTGCCTGCGTAAGTACTCCAGTCTTTCGGTCTCGTCCATCTCCTGCAATCTCCTGTACTCCTCCTCCTTACGAGCCTCTTCCTCCTCTTGCTGACGCTTTAACTCGGCTACACACCACACACACTTGTACTCATCATCATAATAAGCTCATATAAATCTTATATAAACAATGTGTGAAAGTTTACACCCCTTATTTTTATTTACGAGTTACAAAAAACACTCAGTCATTTTCTATACCACTTTATCCTGTATACAGGGTTGCGGTACACCCTGGACAGGGGTGCCAATTCATCGCAGGGCACACACACATACTACAGGCAATTTAGGAGTCCCAATTAGCCAAATCTGGGATGTCTTTGGACTGTGGGGGAAACTGGAGTACCTGGAGGAAACCCACCAAGCATGGGAAGAACATGCAAACTCCATGCACACAGACCCGAGGTGGGAATCGGACCTGCATGAATATTTTTGCTATTTGTAAAAAATAAAGGTGGCATCAGCAAAACTTAACCGGCCTTGTTTCCATGAAGTAAAATTGTCTGTTTGCAAACTTTGCATTTGACTGTAACCTGGTATTTTGTGCAATATGTTCATTGTTTTTGAGGGGTGGTGTCTCTCTCTCTCTCTCTCTCTCTCTCTCTCTCTCTCTCTCTCTCTGTGAGACTATAAAATCGCTAATCTCCATAAACACCAGTAAGCACATGAAAGTGTACCTGCTCTTCTCATCTCCTCTTCATGCCTATTTTTCTGAAGTTGCTCTAGATATCTCTTCTTGTTCATTGTTTCTTCTTGCTTCCTCCTCTCCCTCTCCTTCTCAGCCTGCTGACTCCTCTGTCCTTCCATCTCTCTCTCAGCCTGTCTCTGTCTCTCCTCTTCTTCTTTACGCTTCCTCAACCTGGAAAATGCACCATGAAAGAACAATCATTGTTATTAATTATGCATTATTGCTGACTTATCAAATGCCTTTGATATGAAACTATAATGGAGTGTGTATAAGAGGTGAACCTGGCCTGCTGTGCCCTCTGTTTCTGCTCCTCCTCCAGCTCCAAGCGCATTCTCTCTTCTGTCAGCTCCTTATCCTCCTGTCTCTTCCTCTCCTGCTCTTTCTCCTCTTCTTTCTGCTTCCTCTTCCTCTCCACCTCCAGTCGGCGATGTTCGGCCTTGGCGGCCAGAGCTGCGGCAACTCTGCTTTTCCTCAAGTTGATGGCTTCTTCACTGCCCTTAGCCTGAGAAGATGTAAATCATCAGAGCCATACATTTCCACTAATGATCATATTTAATCATGATTATACCGCATTCTCAACTGTGATTGGAAGTCCTGTGTCATCACTGTGCCGTCATTTACAACATATAAATGACCGATCCTTGGTACCGTGAAGATTTTTTTATTTAACATTTGTGAAAGGAGTCCAGGGTGTCAGCAGATTTTCAAAGAAGTAAAGCTGCTCCTTAAATTTTTCCACCACAGGAAATTCTTCAGGGCTGAGGGCTGTGTTTAGCTGTTTCTTGGTAACATGACAAGCTACATTTTTGTCTTATTAACTTAGAGAGGGGAAAAAAGAAAGCTGGTAAGGGAAGGGCTTTTTATAGCCGTTACAAATAATTACAGAAACAAACCTGTTGCACGGATGTTCCACAACACTGAATATACCTATAAATGCACCTCTGGACTGAAAAAAAAAAAAGTAAAAAACTTTTTTTTTAATAAATGAAAAAATTGGGATCATTACTAAAATTGATATGAGGAGCTAAACACTTTAGAACTTTAGAAAACAATCGGGTGACTTTTAGCTTTTTTAAACAACCGTTTGCTGGACTGACCCAAAAATTCCACCGCAAATGTAGGAAAAATTTTGTGCTGGTTATCATGGCAACAATAAAAATGGGGGAAAATTTCATGCACCTGTTTTTGATATAAAAACGTGATTCTGTAAGCATTCACAAATAGTTAATCTATGTCACGTTTAAGTTTGAGAGTTCATCTTAATTAACAGTGTCTATTGTTTTATCTTGATAAAAAAATTTTTTTCTAATTAATCATAGCTAGAAGGTATTCTAAATATTAAACAAAATCTTTGTATTTTTGGATAACTGTCCAGTTGTGTTTTAAAGAAATTGACCATGATTCAGTGTGAAAATCTCAACCCCTTAGTTTTTTTTTAAGCATTATACAACAATACTTATATAAGACCCACATCAGCAGCTGAATCAGACTTGGCAGGGTTGGATGCGGGATGGTGTGTTGGGGCACCCAAGCGTGGGAAGCGATGCGGAAGTTGTATTGGGGTGAACATGCCCGTATCTGATGATACACTGGTTCTCTGAATACTCCAGGTGCTTGAACAGGATGATTTGGCAGAGCTGTGTGATCTGGAAGAAGCTACAGATACATCATGTTCTTGGAATTCTGAGATTCGATCGATGTCTCCAGCACCACCCTCGTCTCTGGAGACAGCAATCAGATCAGTCTCCTTCCTGTTATGGATGTAATCCTGATCAATGCCTGGGCTGTCTCCAGCATGGTGGGTCTTTGGGGCAGTCGAGGCCGGGCTGCTTTCCATGTCATCCACAGTGTATTCAGAAGAATCACAGGAATAATCGTTTTCTGATTTGTCCTCTGACTCATTCGCCAGTGTGTTGGATATTGTCTTGTCATGTCTCCTGGAACCATATTTACTCTTTTCAGTTTGCAGTACTTCCTGCGACTGCCTCGGTTTGCCTGAGACAGATGAAAATTGGACAAGATATGACATTTGCATATTGCTCTACAAATAGGAAATTATAATCAGCGCTCATGAGTCATAGCAAAACTCACCCACAACAAATACTGCTTGACCTTTGGACTTCTTTTTAATTTTTTCTGCTGCATTTTGTGACTTTGTGGACTTTGCTTTCTCACCATCTGCCTTTTTAGTCTTCTTCTGCAGACAGAATGCAAGACACCAAAAATGAAGAATGAGTGGGATGCATTACTATTCACTGTTGCTACAGTAATCTCCAAGTAGGACTCACTTGTATTGGACCAGGAACTGTTTCTTCATTAAAACTGGTGTGTTGTGACTCTGTGTCCACATTGTCCACATTTGATTCTACTGTCTTCTCCCCTGCATAATTAACATTGCTGACTTGCCTCTTTACATTCTTTATGTGGGGGTCGTCTGCTTTGTCTAATTTACCTGCTTTTCTGGACTTGCTGTTAAAATAAAGAAGAAAAGCATGAAACACTTGTCATCTGATTGAGAGTGAAGTATCATCATTGGGGTGTTGGGAACTAAAAAATAAGCACTAAGAAAGTGAGGGAGGCAGATGGAGAGAGGTACTCCAATCCCTGCTTTCTCACAGAAGACCAGGAGGCCGCGTCTGAAACTTAACACGCAGTCAAAGAGTCATGGGAACAAAGGCGGATGCTGAAGTGAAATGGGTGACAGTGAAATGCAAACAGTAATTAGACAGAATATTAATGACTCCAAACTCCACAATGCAACATTGCTTGACCTCACCCTGACCTGTGAGCTTTAAGTCTTGACCTCCAATGGGTGCACCCAAAACAAAGGAATTGTTCGTTAATGTAATGCTATGAAGCAGAACATTTAAAGACAAAAAAGTAGAAAAAAAGTAAATGCTATTTTTTAATGCTTGAAGGGTGTTCGCTTTCCAAATAGTTTTTTCTCTGATAGGAAAAACAGTACTGTAAGGATCTACAGTACCTATGCCAGAGTGACCAATCAAATGAAAAGCAGATCATACACATTTTTCAATATAGTGTTGTTTGAATGCAAAGAGTAAGGGTAAATTACTAAAAATGTATGATGTTAAAAGGAGATACATGGGAAAATAGTTATTAATACCATGAGGAAGTTTAGAGTAGTCTATCCACCTATCAGGAAGTTTTGTAGAACAAAACCATGGAATCTATAGGAAACTCGCATAGACACAGTGAGTCTTGGACTAAAATGAGCAAAAGTGTTACTCACACATTTTCTTTTAATGCCTCCGTCTGACTTCGGGGCATTGTTTTATCAATATGTTCATCGGCAGCACTGGGGGTGGAAAGAGCTGTTCCTTGAGTGGTGCTAGCAGACCCGGGTCTAGGTGGTGACCCAGGTCTCCCTCTTGCCTTAGGCTGTGGCCTCTGTGTCCTTCTTCCTGTCTGTTGAATGATATCTTCCCCTGAGGAGAAAGCCCACAAATCTTTGTCATGTGAGTATGCTGGAAACCATGGTCCATGTGTAGTAAATGTCTCAACTGAACCCAAGATAAGGTACTACAGTTTGTAGAGACGTTTAGATTTACTGATAAAGTACTCTAGGAGGAAATAAGCATATTAAATAACAAGCCCACAAATTAACATTTGAAGGGTATGATGGTGAATTGTTTCGAAGGATTTACAGCTCAGATGCGTAACAGACTGATTTAAAACTATCTACCATGAGTCCAGCTAACCTTTTTTTCTTCTTACATTCATCCAGTAAGTCTGTCAGTTTTCTGTTCCACTCTTTGTCTTTCCTCCAATTAATTTTAAGCAGACAGGAAAATAGACTGTAGAGCCAAAGAGTCTAAAAGTGTCATCAGGTCAATTAAGTTTTAAAGTTGCCAAGCTTTACACTAAATAACTCTTTGTTCCAGTAAGAACTGAGCCAGCACTGAAAAAAAGTGAAAGACCTCAATGTAGGCAGTGTTCATTGGCTCTAGATATAGGCTACAAGTGGAGTGTGAAATCCAGACACTGACTTGACAGGTATGTATCTTCTCATGTATCTTCTCATATTAAAAAAAATAAATAAAAAAAAACGACAAAAAGAGAGTATTTAGAAATAATTAAAAGGTTAAAGCTAAGAATAAGCTGATCAGCTTTAATGTAATCAGTGATATTATTATTTCAGGTTGAAGCTCATGTACTGTACATGTCTCCCTGTCTTTCTGCACGGCGGAACTGTCTGCTTAACTTATTAATGCAAATAATAAAATTTTGTAAAGTCTTCCTTTTTTCCATTGTCTGCCAAATACACTCCCTGTTTGGTTATCAGAGATGAATCATAAATGAGAAATCTCAAAAGTAGATTAGATAAAGATAAAATTTTGTCATTAAATGCCTCCAGCGCGTTAAAATTCAATGGTGTTTAATTCCGGCACATAACTGATCATAACTTCGCTTTTATTTAACATATTGATTTCACTTATGGTGCAGGTTAAACTTCAGCCAGATATGTAAGTACTGCAAACGTTTAAATAACTTCTATCCAGCGATTTAAGATGCACCCACAGTTTGACTCATGCGCAGTACTCTGTCAAAACTTGCGGTTAATAATCTGGCACATAACTGCTCATGACTTCACTTCTACTAAATATTTACTGTATGATTTCATTTATGGCACAGGTTTAACTTCAGGAAAATATATAAGTACTGCCAAAGTTTCATTCAATTCTGTCTAGCCAGTTTTGCCTGATGCTGTGACAAAATCTGGCTGGACATACAGACAGACATACAGCTTGGTTTCGGGCCCTCAAATATATGAAACATAAATATATAATTGAAAGAGAGAGTTTCTGACACAACTTTTCTTTTATTTATATAGATTAATTTATTTTCATTCATGTTTGTAGCGGATCTGGAGCCTATCCTGGGGAAATCCTGTGAGACAGGAAAACTCCCTGGGTGGGATGCCTCTCCTTTACCAGGGCACCATGTGCGCATACACACACACACACTCATGCACATCTTGGGGCATTTTTAAGCTGATAGCATGTTTACTAGGATTTACGATGAAAACAACAACAAAAAAAAACAGCATGAGCTTGGAGAGTGAAACTCCACTGTGGCAGTTAAAGCAAGATCAGGATTGAACCACTGGGTCAGTCGTGCAACAACCTCTTATGCTAGACTGAGCTGTGTTTGTGCCGTTTCTCATGTTTAGATGGTGCCTTAGCCATTACATGTATAGTAAATTCTGATCTTTAACTTGATAGAAGACTAAGACCACCAGGAAACCACAGGAATCCAGAGCAAGGCATCTGTTGTGTTTGCCAGGTGCGGTTGTTACTGTACCTCTGCTGTAGGGCTGACTTTCTGTACAGTTGTTTGTCTTTTCTTTTCTTTGCTCAGGTATACAAGCCTGGGGAAAAAATCAAGAGATTAGACTGGCTACAATTGTGCTAGACCAGAATGAGTAGCATGGTCTGATAAATATATTCAGGTGAAATGAGGTGTAAACGCTTTGGTGTTTTTATATTTCTGAACAGTTCACTTGAGATTCACACTAGAAATATCTATTATCGCCTAACTAATTAGCACAGCTTGCTATCTAGGTTTATATCTTGTAGAAATAAAGACGGATTTGATGATGGTGAGAAGACGGTATATCCCCTTGAATGGCCTAAATCAACTGAACAGGAGCTGCTTGTCTGGCTTGACTGTAAATAATGACAGTTGGAGGAAACCATCACTTCACATACCAGTGTATGTGACAACTTGTCCTACCTTATCATACTGTTAGATCATAGGTCTTTAGGGGAAAAAAACACCACATATTTGTGTTATTTTGTCTGCTTTATTACCGGGGCCTTATCAGAAAATGCCACCAGCAAGAAAACTACAGGTAGCATTGTCTGGTTAGTAACGTTTCCAGCATGAAGCTATGGGTAGCATATTTTTGGGAGCCATCACACCACCTTACCATTACACTCATTTGTACACCTCGTACCTGTTATTGGTGTTGCATTAAAATTTGGAGTGTGGCTGTAGGGATTTGCTCCTTCAGCCACAAGAGCATTAGTGAGTTCAGGTGAGGAGGCCTGGGGTGCAGTCAGCATTCCAGTACAGTTGGACTGAGATCAGACTCATAAATCACTAGAACTAAGGGGCCCAAAATGGTTTCATCATGACAATGCATAAAGTTCAGAAGCTCATAATAATTATTACTATAATACTGCAGCATAAAAGTTGTTCTTTACAACTTTGTGGCAACAGTTCAGCAAGACCTACAAAGTGGTGTGATATTCAGGTGTCCACAAATCTTTGCCAATATAGTGTACATAAAGCATGAATTTATGGAAGTGTAATAGTTAAATGCACATGCACACCTTGTAGGGCATTTCGATAGGAAGGATAATTTTCCAGAACACTGAACACACTTATTTTTAAATTGCAATGCTGGTATGTTAGCAATAAAAATTAAAACACCATGCTGTAAACCTTTTTAAATTACAAAATCAAGACTTTTTACACCGTTTTTCTTTTTTTTTTCTTTTTCTATTGCCCTCATATATGCTGCGACCTGAATCAGAGGTTTATGTATCTACACTTTTCAGCAACCAAATTAATTTATTGATATAGAAATACCAGTGGAAGCACCTCTTTATTTATACAATATTAAAAGATATGAAAATTATTCTCAGAATTGAGTATGAAAAAAGGCCTCACCTGGGCCTTCCTTTTAATCCTCCTCCTTCCTCCTGTTCCTTCTGTGCCAGAACATTCTGCCATCTCCTCCACTGTGATATGATCATCCAATCGAGATAAGTCCTTCAAAACCAGAAACACATGCATCAAGTATGATAGCTAATCATCTTTGCATTGTCAGTCTCCACAGCACCATTAAACCATTTAACCCATATCTTAGTTTAGCTGGCAGGTCTGTTTCTTTTCATTCAGCTACATGAAGATCCATGGATCATAAGCTCTGCTTGGCAACAGTACACTGGATTCTGTTAAGACATGATCCTTGGTTCATTTCGAGACCATATTTCATCAGTGTATATTTCTCTGTGCTGCTGAGGTCACTTAACATCATGGTCATACACTACAGGATGTGGTGTGCTGTGCAGGTGCAGCAGGTCTTTTAGTTCAGGCTCATACCTCTTGCTTAGAACTGGTTTGTTGTTTTTTGTGACCTCGCTTAGCCTCCACTTCTCCGTCATCCAGTCCTCCTGTAAGAGGAAAACAGATGCCTTGTGTTCAAACAAATGTGTTTGACCTTTATTGGGACCTTAATTCTCCAAAAAAATAAAAATAAATACTGTAAATTAAAATAAAAATGTTTTGCATACTGCCTCTTTAGTGTATGTGTGAATACTACTGACAAGAGAATCAAAGACTTGAAAGTTTACTGAGAACATATTTATAGTGCCTATAGAACTCAAAGCGAATTCCAACATATAAAATACACTATGAATTTATATTTAAAAAAATAATAAAATTATAATCTATAAAATCTCCATTTCCAATTGCATCAAGAAAAAAAAACACCATTTAAATTACTGGAATTGGGTTAAGACCCATCCAAAATGTTATTAAAGCCCAGAGGCTTTACTGAACTGTCAAGAACTATTTTGAAAAATTAATGCTTATAATTGGAGATCACTTAAACACTTAGTGAAGCTGCATTGTAAAATCAACAGCATAAATTACAGATAGATTTATTAGTGAAAGTAAGAGCATTTACACATACACAATGTGATAAGAAATCCCAGCATTTGGACAGCTGTGCGGCCATAAGAAAACCACTCGTTACTGTGACTAATTGGGAAAAGGGTTCAGACTGACCCAATTCCAGAGTGATGGGCGCACCAGAGTAAGAAAGGAAGCACATGAAGCGATGCACCCTTCATGCATAGTGGCTACTGTATAAGCCTCTGTGTTGCATGTTTAGTAAGACTAATATTCTGATGGTTAGATAAAGTAATATGTTTTGTTACGTTAGTTGGATGAAAAAGCTGGTCAGGTTTAGACTCAGCTGCATTATGTGGCAATAAAATGAAGTCCACTGATGACCTGGTTATCTAAACATTAGTTTTTTCTTCCCTGATGGCACAGGAATATTCCAGGACTCAAACTGTGAAAGAGTGGTTCTGGGGGCACGAGGAATCACTTTCACATATAACTTGGCCACCACTGCTGTAATCAAAGCTAAACAAGATATTAGACTGCGTGTTAAGCTATACCACTATAGCTGTATGTACAGTATATCTGGTGAGCTATACATTAAACATAAGATGCATACAGGACTTTGTAATGGTAATTGCACACATGCTACAGATGTGGTAAATAGCACTGGGTTATATGTTGAATAAAGTAATATTAAATAATTAAATGCTCCTTACCCACTTAAAGCACTAATTTATTTATTTTCACCATCTGACAGAAAGGAAAAATCGTTTGCACTGTACAGTAGCTGTAATTTAACACCGACCTACCGCTTGAAGTTAGCAGGTAATAATTCTTATGCCCTTGGATTAAACAGAAGGTTATTTTTATATAACAATGACATGCTGTATCCAGTTGGCACGGGAAAAGCGAGAACCCTATGGCTTTGTTGAAAGTGTATCTAACCCAAAATCTGACCTGTGTGACCGGTGAGGTTTCACTTTACAGAAGCCCCAAACACTGCACATTCCTGCAGCAGTGCTGATGGACGCAGACTCACTAAAGTAAGTCAAGATTGACTTAGAAATCAGCAGCATATGCTTATTAGACACGTTTACTGGATTATGTTTGCCACCACACTGTGGGCAAGTCAGCCATGTAGTAATATATCTTAATTCCACTAGAGGGGGTGCAAAGATTAACAGACTGCCATGTATT
>JAOVVB010000049.1:19043035-19055600 GCA_028570985.1 Heterobranchus longifilis
TTTAGAATTTTAATACGATGTCACTATCTGTATCTGCTTAGCAATCCAGATAAATGTACCTGCATTCAGATTTAAATCTGAAGACAATGTGGCCTTTTTAAAAGAAAAAAGAAGAAGAAGAAGAAGAAGAAGAACTGGAAAAACCCAGGTAAAAAGTGTAGCACCTCAGCTCCTCAGCATGCCAGTTCCTCAACCTCAGCTACATCACTTAATTCGTAAATGATGGTCACAAGACTCTTTTCGTTTGTACCTTTCTGTGAATCACTTCAATTTGGATGGTTCTCATTACATAGCCAGATTGGTAGCCTAATTTACTGTACCACCATGACCCGGTTATTAAGGATGAATTCATGCTTTATATGTTATGCACAGAACCTTAGGTTAATGCTATGAATTATTTCTTTGTCATTTAAGATTCCTATCTGACTTTGCCTTTTTTTTTCTTTTTGCATCCTGTGAGATCCCGGTAACAATGCCTTGGTGATCTTCATCGTTAACATCGCTTTCTTTACAAAACAGTTATCTGTATGGGATTTGTTTAAAATGTATGTTGGTAATTAGAAAGAAAGCATGTACAGTACCTTGATCTATCTTGAATTTATGTCTGTATCTGTTATTTTCTACAAGACTGAGTGTGATATCTTTTAGTCTGCATCATGAAACTGCTTGCTAACTTGCTTACTAGCTGATGGGAAAGATTAATGTTCATATAATGAGGCAACAGCTAAGGCCTGTGGCGCATTTGCAGATTGTCCTGGAAAAGAAGCAGATAGATTATGGACTGTCTGCTTAGATAAAGTCCCTTAGGACAACTTTATTAAGATTTGCAGCTCGTATCATACTGAGGTCAATCAGGATAATGTACTTGTAATTGGCAGTTTGATTGGCTTGAAATGTAGGGAAATTGGAGACACCTTGAGCAGTGAGAGTGTGTAGAGCATACACATGGCAGGCTTATCAGCCAAGCCCAGGTGCTGCTGTGCAGCCGCTCTGAGAGATTAGCGAATGAGACGTAAAATTAATATACGACACTTAATCGCTTTGCCTTCAGGATGGTGTTAACTCTCAGGACCAGAATAGAGCTCTTAGGCCTGGTAAACTAATACCGCTGTGAAGGCTGCCACCCTGACCTGAACTGGAGTTTAAACACAGTTAGGCAGTAAAAGGCTGGGAGATTTACTGCAGCTTGCCCTCTTGCTTTAGTTTATGTCCTACTGCTCGTTCAGTCAGCCATATAGAGTTGACCTCAGCCAGATCTACACAATGGTTCATTTGTCGCAGATCTGGACCTCTAAACTGGCTAAACCTTGCAGAGAAGTACCAGTGCATGCATCAGGCTATGGCTTACAGTTTGTAAAATTACTTCTTTACTTATATTTCAGTCTGAAATATGAGTCAGTCATGAAAGACAGCACAACCATTTGAAAAAAAAAATCTTATTTTTAAAGCATTTTTAAAACATTCTTATTTTCTAGCTTAAAAAATTAATAGAAATATACTGTATGTATTATATATTATATGTACAATATATATGTTATATATACACAGTTCATATACTGTATGAACTATACTATATACACAGTTCATATACAGTTTATATACTTGTGTATATGTATATATATATATATAGGTTACTATATACTTATATCTCCTATATATTTCTTTCTGTACAGTGATCTGTTTATGAACAGTGGTCTGTTGATTCTCCGTTTTTGTGTTATGATGATTCAGACTTTACCTGCTTCTTACAATATGTTAATGCAGCTTCAGTCAGATCTTGAAGAGAGTAGAATTCAAACTCTGCTTCCTCTCTAGAAGCCCTTAAAACACGCTCCTTCCTGTTGACTTTGTCAGGTTGTGAGGATGATGAGGCAAAATCTTCTGAGTATAGAATAAGTGGCCCTCTCCTAGTGGTGTAGGTTTTAGGGGGTGTCGGCTCTACTCCACAAAGTAGCGTTCCACTCCTGGATAAGCGAAGCAGAGGGGGCTGGGATTTCCAGATGAAGTAGTCCTGATTAAGAGTAGATTGTATTAGAGAAAAAACATTGGTTGGTCATGTTTCATTTGATTCAATCAATGACATTTGTGAAACAAGGACTAAATTTGATGATATGCACTTGTGCTGTTTTGCCTCTTTGAGCATAATAGATTAAATGCATCCTTGTCTTTATTAATTAACTTTTACTTTTTGGCAAACACAACCCTGGCTTATTCTGTTTTTGGGGTTTATTGATGATGTGCACCTTGCATTAAATACTCTAATGTTATACTGCTTTATCTTTCTCTTAATGGTAGTGTACAAATCAGCCTGTGCAAATGGTGCTCCCATGACTAGTTCTTGCCAAGTTGCATAGCACACTAAAGCAACTATAGATGTTCAAGTTTCTTTATGGTATCTCAGTGCTGACCATGTGAAAAGCACGTTACAAACTATTTTAGGTACATCTTTAGATTTTTATTGTTAAATTACTCCATTATGAGTAAAATGCCTTCTGTCCCAATATGGGGACAACTTTCATGTCTATAATCATTTCAAGACATTTGATTAGCTTTCTTGTATATGATCTAATGATGCAACAAATCAAAGCCAGCCAAAAACAACTGAATAGCCAATTATCTATTTTAGTTTGAACTCCTGAAATAGGGGAACATATAAAAATTTATAGATTCTTTCAGTATAGATTTAAATATTCTCAGTCACCTCACAGTCAGTGAACATTTAACATTTTTTAATGTACATGCAGAGGAAGCTGTGTTAATTTACTTTATACACTTGACTGCTAAACCTAGGCAAAACTAATTTATTTATTACACCCACTGTGGTTAGGGAATACCTCAGGTTCGAAACAGACTTCCAGCCTTCCATATTGTCTTCTGCCATCCGTTTTGACCACATGACTATATCCTCGACTCAGGAGTGATAGGACAAGCTCTTTCATGTTGAAACGTATGGTGTAGTTCTTAGCGTCCTATCAAAGAGTTCAGAACTTAACAGTGAAGATTGAAGTGTTTTTTCCCTGTGCCTGTATGTCAAAACCAAAGTCTTGGAGGAAAAGTTAAACACATTTCACTCACCTAGTGCTGTGTTGTTTCATCTGAGTTTATGTTTCTGCACTCTCCTCCTAAGCGACCATCTCCTTAGCATTCTGGGAATATATTCTGAAGCCTGTTGAGTATCAGTGAATGGGAATTGCTGCTTTTACACTGCAGCACAGTCATGTCTGACTCCATTTGATTGCCTCTGTTTGCCGTTGCTAGGCTTTGCAAAGCTCTTTGAGACAGGACTGTTTTCATGTTGCCTTGGAACCAAGAGATTACCTCCTGGTTTAGGCTGCTATTTTAGGCTACCCTTGTTGTACCCATCCCGAATTTCAAACAAAAGGGAAGAAAAGGCCTGCTTGAGGGCAGGATTTCCCACAACTCTTCTTCACTTTGTGTCAGATGGTCCAGATTGGGTACCCCCTAACTAGAGTTTTTGATTGGTTTACTTTTGTCACTTTTTAGTTTCTTCCTCCACATGCTGCACCTCCCTCTGACAGTTAGTGTAATATATCCCCATAAAAGCAGAGAGGAGGTAGACACAAGGCCAGGGGCCATTTACTTAAGAGGGATGTGTGCCAGAAGAAACTAATTTGAATACTTTTCCTATAGTGAACTTATAGTCTACTTCTTTAGAGAGGTTTATGGACAATTCTAGAAAAATAAAACCGAAATAACTGAAATGCATTTGATTTATCAGTAATTATTGTACACATATTATTTAAAAATCCAATTGTTATACAGCTTTGTTATATTACTTGAGTATGTTAGCATTTGTGTTAACACAGTTCATTCAAATCAGAAAGGCTAAATCTTATAACCATATGATCAGCTTTTTGCTAATATAAATTCCAAGTGATTGTTTCACATTACTATTTTAGAATGCTTTTCATGACAAGATGTTGTAAAAGATGTTTACTGCTGAGAGAGAATCTCTCCTTCCTGCTGAAGATACCTGCAAGTCAAAATGTTCATACTAGCTTTTGCATTTCCTCTTAGTGTGTATATCCATATTCAGTTATTTTACAGCAATATGACCACGCACTTTCTATTTCCAGTCTTGTTAAGATGATTAGCCAATGTTAATGTGTGGAGTTAGAAACTTCTCAGTCTGATGACATCTTTACATCTTTTGTTCAAAACCAGTAAGTACAATGGAGACCTTTTAAAGCTAGTTTGTTGTCAACAGGTTGTTTGTCTCTATGTATCACCATATGGAGCTTGCAGATAGATCATTGGTAAAGAATGTAGTAATTGGAGTAATAAATTTTAATTTTCATGAGGGACCTATATATATATATATATATATATTTTTTTTTTATATATATATATATATTGTGAATGGCCTTTTGATCCAACTTGTCTGTTTCTGGTTAAACTAACTAATCATCATAAATGCGATACACCTTACATGTGATTCACTAAAATTAAATGTCCTTGAGCATAAAAAATACATGCCTTATAAGCAGAGCATAAACAGCTATTCAGTACCATTTAGGCAATAATCAACTGCTGTCCCTTTCATGGTCTTTCACATCTCTAAACCAGCTGTTTCATAAAGATGCATATATAAGAATAAATAAATAAATTTATATATATATATATATATTTAAATGTATTATAAAGACAGTACTCCAGGGTATACCCTGCCTCGTGCCCTAAGCCTCCGGGGATAGGCTCCAGGTCCCCATGACCCTGAATACAGGATAAAGCGGTATAGAAAATGAGTGAGTGAGTGAGTGAGTGATATGTATGTATATGTATGTGTGTATTTTAAAGACATCAGAATAACAAAACATATTGTGGAATACATAGCCTATATATGGAAAGCAGAAAATGTTTTTTTTTTAATCATATTTTAAATAGTTCAAAGTAGCTACTGTTTACAGTGAAGCAAATTGTAACAATAAAGAAAAAAACTGGCAGGAGTAGGTGTCTGCAAAATTTAACTGGTACATTTTTAAAAACTGAACTGTCATGTGACCAGTTAACTAGGGTAGAAGTAGAATATGATAAATAATTCATATTCGAACTATCTGCTATATATTATTAAAAACCATAGTAGTTTATCAACCTAATGAAGTCATTAAAATAGTAATCAAAAAGAGATTACGTGACTGCATACATCCCTTGACCCATTTTGAGAAGCCCAGATTCACTGGCGATAGAGCGAGCTTCCTTAACACCTTGATCCACCGATTGGGGGCGCTATCTCACTGGGGTACACTCTTCTGGGAACCGTTACTTTGTGATAGGCGGCTATTACTGATGATAATGAGGTGGTTTAGCAGTTCTCCCTGGTAAAATATCCCTGTCTTTATAATACGTTTTAATTTTCTTGTTTATCTGTTTATTTTCTATATGAGAACAACTTGTACTAGCCACGTTTACCCGAGTTCATGTAGGCTTTTAATTCCCCTGACGAAGAACTAGCTCATTTGTGGCAGTTTTGACTTAATTTTTTTTATGCGTTTACTATATCTGATCAATAATAATAATAATAATAATAATAATAATAATATCCTTAGGATAAGAATAGTTGTTTGCTGTTTAAAATGAACAAATGGCTGAAATCATCTCCAAAACGGCTGAAGAAATACATATTTATGAAGCAGATAATTAAAAATCTAATCATTTTTATTCGGTGCAACTGTACATATACAAATGTCCTCTTACCAATTCCGTTTTTTAAAAAAAAAAAAATCAAGTAAAAAAACAACAACAAGATTATCTTCATAAATACATATATTCTTTAAGAAAGGGTGATTATTTACAAGTTACGCAGTTTAAAAGGAGCTTGCATAATTTCCCTGCTGGACACATGCATGTAGCTCTCCATCCCCAAACCCAGCGCGCTTCTGTGCCACTTGAACCATGCATGATTGTCAGCGGGTGGCTCTGAAAGTCATACAAGTCCATAGAAGACGAGAGAGGATACATCTTTAAAGCAAAACACTGTCAATATTCGTGGGTAAAAAAAAAAAAAACACCTTTCCACAGTAATGAGCTCTACATGTACTATGCCGATTACAGCGCGTGAAATGTAGGCCTTAAATGTGCAGAGATCACATGTGTAAAATATACTGTTACATAGAGGCAAAGAATCAACATTTTTCATTCACATGGGAAAAAACAAAGGCGAATGAGCCATACATTTTGGGAAAACATGTTGGCACGTTTCGTCCACAGAATATCGTTTCTCTAAAGACAAAGCGGACTTGCTGCAGAGTGTGTTTATTTATAACGTTCTGTGTTTGGGTTTGTTAATGAAAAATGTCTCAAAGGAATTTTAAAATATAAAAAAGTGTCGTCCAGGCTCGGCAAACCAATTTCCTCAAATTTTTCAGTCTTGTGTGTTAACTCTCAGGGTCGTGTCCCGTTTTCATACGGTCGTCTCGCCCTGGTTACTGTTACTGAGTCTTTTGTAAAACCTGCGCCACGACTGCAGCGTTTTCCCGGACCAGATCCAGAAGCCGGATGTGATGCCCACGATCATGGTCATCAGGTACTTGATCATGAACACGGTGAAGTCGGGCGACATGGGCGCGAAGTTGCTGGCCGGGCAGGGCACTGCGAAGCGCTTGCACGTCTGCATGTGCCACGTCTTCTCCCAGTGCTCGCGGAAAGCCTGCTCGTAGAAGTAGCAGGCGATCACGATTGTAGCGGGCACGGTGTAGAGCACGCTGAACACCCCGATGCGCACCATGAGCTTCTCCAGCTTCTCTGTCTTCGTGCCGTCGTGCTTCATGATGGTGCGAATACGGAAGAGCGATACGAAGCCTGCCAGAAGAAACGACGTGCCGATGAAGAGGTAAACGAAGAGCGGCGCCAAGACGAAGCCCCGCAGAGACGCTACGCTGTATATGCCCACATAGCACACCCCAGTCAGCATGTCTCCGTCCACCTGACCCATGGCCAGGATAGTGATGGTCTTGACCGCAGGAACGGCCCAGGCGGCCAGGTGGAAGTATTGCGAGTTGGCTTCAATGGCCTCGTGGCCCCACTTCATACCCGCTGAGAGGAACCACGTGAGGGACAGGATGACCCACCAGATGGAGCTCGCCATGCCGAAGAAGTAAAGGATCATAAAGAGGATGGTGCAGCCTTCCTTCTTTGTGCCCTGCGCCACCGTCTTGTAACCATCCTCGTTGAATTTATCGATGCAAACCACCTTGTCCTCAAGGAAGAAGCCCGCCGCGTAGGCCACGGCCACCATGAAATAGCAGCCAGACAGGAAGATGATCGGTCTCTCCGGGTAGCGGAATCGCCTCATGTCCACCAAATAAGTGAGCACAGTGAAGAGGGTGCTCAAGCAGCACAGAATGGACCAGATGCCCACCCAGAGGCGTCCAAACTTCACCTCTTCTTCACGAAAGTACATGAGGCCGTTAGGCTTGGCAGGCTCACACGGCGCGCCGCAGTCCTTCTCACCCATGAAGTAGTAGTTGAGGTACGAGGGCACTTTGAGCTGCAGCGGGCAAGTGAACTGCTGATGGTTTCTACCCGAATTGGGCGGCAGTGTGATCAGGTCTGGCACGTACGGTGTCGGGTCGGATGTCGGTCCTCCTGTCTCGGATGTGTTCTGACCCACGCAGATCTCACCCGCGCCATGAACTGGGAAGTTCTCGCAGCGCAAGCGCTCGGGCCACTGGAAGCCGAACTTGTTCATCAACGCCTCACAGCCCTGTCTGGCCCGCTCGCACAGAGAGCGACACGGTGGGATGGCCTGCTCCAGGACCGTGCACACGGGCGCGTACATTGAGCACAGGAAGAACTTGAGGTCAGCCGAGCACTGCACTTTTACCAGAGGGTAGAACTGGTGCACCTCAAGTCCGGCGTCCTCCTGGTTGGTGTGACCCAGAAGGTTAGGCATGATGGTCTGATTGTACTCAATGTCCGTGCACAGAGGAATAGAGATGGGTTGGCAGAATCCGTGCTCCGGGATCGAGATGCCCTTCTCGCCATGGTACTGACCGCTGCTCGGGGTGCAGAACAAAACACACAATGTCGCGAGGAAAAAAGACACACGTTCCGCACGCAGCGGCATTTTGGGGAAAGCCGTTGTTACTGGACAAATTGAAGAAAAGTTGAAGACAATATGTTGGTAAAAAAAAAAAAAAAAAAAAAAAAAACAGGCCCGTTTAGTCCACCACCACCAAATTTCACCCAATTGCTCAGGAGAAAATACTTTCCAGCTGTTGCTCTTCGCTCACGTCGGGTTTTTCTTCAACACCAACTCACTCTGAGTGTCCAGGCGAGCATGATAGAACCATCAATATCACCAAGTCCGCAAAAATATCTTAAAAGCAAACAGAAAAAAAGAAAAAGAACAATGTGCACGTTTTTGTCCTTTAAAAGTCACTCTTGCGATCACCAAATTGCTCTGAAGTCCATTATAAACTCAGTTTTTGGGATCATAACAGAAAATCCTCCAAATGTTAACTTTCCATGGCTTTCTTGGTGTCCTTGAATCCGTCCTCTCTTGCACGGAGGATGTTTTGATCAGCGCCTATAAACTTTTCCCCCAGGTTACGGCTGGTTGTTGGTAGTAAAGCGACTCGGAGCGCTTGTAAAATCGCGTCTCTGTCTCTGCACGGTTTGAGCGCGAGCACCCAGGGCACACTGTAATGTGTGCCGTCTGTTTCAGGGCGCCCCTTATTCAGACCCGCCGCTCGTCACGACGGGGCGCCTTGAAACTGAAACTTCTCAGACCAATCACAGATTTTGTTTTCCTTCGCCTCTGTCCTCTGATTGGTCGAAGAAAGTAATTGAAGAGGTCCACTAGAAACTTTCCCCCTTTTGCCTTTTTTTTCCTTTTTTGCTGAAGTGAAAAAAAAGTCAGTTAATACTCTTTATAACGCAATCTATAAGGTATTTGATAAGAACCAAATGATTTTATTATCCTGGAACGGAATGTGGACTTATCTAAAACCTTTGTTATTTGATTATCTTTATAGCACTGCCTGGTCATCAAATGGCCAATCACCTTTAAATGAGATTATGATGGCTTAATTAAATTAATATTAGATAAGATTTTGATAATAAGTACATGGAATACATTTGCAATTAAAGATAACATTACAATAACATAGCACACAAATAAAACTTTTAATGAGGTAATGTTAAAAGGATTACAATTACAGATGTTTTTAATTTTGGATGTGTCTCATTTTATATAATTTTTTTTTATTTAAACAAATATTGAATATTCACCATGGTAGCATGCATCTCTTATTTTTTTCCTTCTCTTTTCTTTTTCTCTTAATTCTACCAAATTGAGTAAACCTATTTTTTTTTTAAAAAGAGAGAGAGAGAGAGAGAGAGAGATTTCTTCCAACAGCTCATTTATAAACCTGAAGGTGGTAGTTTCAGCATTACAGAACAAAGACACACCTGTTCACACATGCACCAGGAGTTGTTTCAGTCTTGGTGGATTGAGTGGGATTTGTTAACTAGTAAATGGTTGGTTCTTGACATTTGAATTTATTTCATACCAATTAAAATTAGTAGTAAGAAATTAAAAAACACCACCACTTCTTGAACACTAGAAATATTTTAGTCATGTAATTGTATTTTAACAAAAACAGGTGTCATTAAAAGTCCCCTTTGTGATTTAGAGTAAAACATTTAAAGAGAACATCCTGATCACACATTACTCGTCTGAAGCATAGCATCCATCCTACTTGGAAAATGTTCACAGCTTAATCTGGTTATCAGTGGATCAATTAATAATCATGCTGATACCAGATAGACTAAGTTATTGGCTTGTTATTTAATAAGTTATTCTTGATCATGAATAAAAAATCCCTTGCTCTCCACTGGAGCAAGTTTTAAAAAATAGATCTGAGCTAGAGAGGCAGAGTGTGAGATTTCTCAGTATGTAAATGTGAGGGCTGAGGGAGATAAGCTGCTCCATGGACTTCAACATCAATCACAGAGAAGCCAAAGCTGCTGCCTCGCCTCACAACCGAGCTGCCTGCCATTCTCATTCCCATTCTCTCACAGTATTATTTCTGCCCTGTGTCTGATGATTGTCCTACTCCTTGTCATTACATTTCAGACACACGGCATACTATTTTATATTCCAAACGTATTCTTTAGGAATTTTCCACTGAAAATATACATGAATTTTCCTAAATCATTTTCTCAGTCTGCATCAGAATGTTTTATGCTAGGCCAAAATTGCATTTTTTTCCTTTTCTCATACCAGTACATCTGTGATTTCTGTGCAGGCTTCTGAAGTCTTGTCCAAAATAACTTTCTATATCATAAACAGGCAGGGTTTAAGTTTCACGGATTGATGTATACTGCTATAATCCTGCTTAAACCCAGCACTTACAGAGTCAGTAAATTAGCTAACGAAGCAAATCTTTGCCGACTGAGCGTTATCAGATTCACAGTGCCGCAGTTGATTAGGGCAGTTGGGGTAGCGGAGGCGAGTTGTATTTGAGCTCATTAATGTTATGTACTCTCCCTCTGGACCTTATTAGCTTTCAAACTTGGCTTCACCTCATATCTTCAGTATTTCTTTGCTCAAGAGAGAGAGAGAGAGGGAGAGAAACAAAGAAGGAGCAAAATGTAAAGGAAATTTAGTAGAATAAAACAAAGATCACAAATGTTTGGTAGAGGAAAAACCTCTGACCAAGGAGTAACACAGCACCTCTAAGTTATCCATTTATTTACAGTGTCTATAAATCACTTGCTTGGTGTGATGGGCTTCTGGCATAATTACACTTGGCTGTTAATCACCTGCAGAAATTGAGCAGTGTTGAAAATTGGCATGTGTAGTGTCAATATATGTCTTGGTGCCAAGAATCCATAGTGCCAGTTAGGACAGTGTCACTACTTTCACTTATAAAGTGACGGATTAGTTCGAATATGGACAGAGAGCGGCATTTTGGCCAACATGGCAGTTGCAGATGAGTTTATAGGGCAACATGTTATTATATATTTATGATATTACTAGTTTTAAATATTTAATTCATCACCACATATCTGTAGTAGCTTTAAGGAAAATGTGCAAAGAAGGCTTTAATGTTGGGCCTAGGGCTCATAAAGTCTAGTAAATTGATGAAATCATTCTTCTCAATTGGTTAGGGTCAGCGTGCTAATTAAGCTCGTGTTTTATTCTCTGATAGTCAATGATGTTGTCTTTATAAATAAAAGGTCACTAACTGTGTGGCAAGCCCTTTCTGATTTCCCCAGAGTGCAACTCGGACAAGCCTACCAATAATCACAGGATCCCTGGGGTATCACCAATTACTAGCCAGTAAAAAAAAAAAACGAGCATGAGATTAAATAGAAATGGACTTATTTCTGATCGTATTTCTGTGATGATAAAGAGAATCAACTAAGAATGTTTTAAGCATTAAATGCCCCAGATAGCTTTATGGTATTTTATGGAATAATCCCTCCTTTTGGCTGAATGTTTAAGATTAGAGAGGATGTGCAGACTTTACTTTGCAGCTTTTGCATGTATTTTATTTTTAGAGGCCCTTTGCAAATTTATGATGTCTGAGCCATCAAAGTCTCCAGCTAAAGCCATATCATAGCCATGTCTCCCCTCGGGTGATTTCCTCATTTTGGACATAGGGAAATCTCATTATGCCATTCAGCATTCACTTTCTCCATAATGTTTTTATCATACACATTCCTCACATACAGATCCCTTTTTCTTTGTGTGTTGGACATGTTTGATGTAGTGGCTGTCAGGACAGCATTTACCAGGGAATGGAGATAAGAAGCGGTAATTGCTCTGGAGCTGTAGTCAGCAGATGATTATTATTTCTTTCAGGACTCCTTTTATTTGTTCCGACTTTTCTCGTCACTTTCTTGTTGAATTACGATTCTATTCAATTAAATTACTGCAACAGACTCTTTGTGGGTTTCACTATTTCTCCCTCTTCATTTTATTCTTTCATTCTCTCTCTTCCAGTAGCAGGTCTGTAAATTTGTGGGTGAAAGCCTGTTTTGATTTGGTCAAGTCCTTGGTTTGCCGTAATCTGGCAAACGTGCGGGTATACTGGAGACTGTGGTGCATAACTCAGCACAGAATATACAAACAAGCCAAACGAGAATGTTTAAGTGCAGTTTGTGAGTGCTTCACGTCACATCTTCCTTGGCCAAGTGTATATCACTGTGGTCAGTTACAAGTTTTGCTCTTGCGTATAGCTTTACCTGAGGCTTTTCCCCTGAGGTAAAATCTTCAATTCAATTCAATTTTATTTATATAGCGGTTGTATCAATGGTCATTGTCTCAAAGCAGCTTCACAAAAATGAAAAGAAAATTTATGAAAGTGTGTATGTGTGAGAAAAATGTGTTTAGATAATAATGAGATTGTCTCTGATGTCCAGATGCCTCATGATGGGTAGAAAAATAAAGAACAGGTGGAAAGAATTAGCGTATCCATTCAGGATAGATGTACTGGAGTATGAGGTTATGGGATAAATTACGTGTATGCCAGATTAAAGAGATGCGTCTTGAGTCTACTTTTAAACTGGGAAACTGTGTCTGAGCCCCGAACAC
>JAOVVB010000049.1:19055700-19067678 GCA_028570985.1 Heterobranchus longifilis
ATGCGTGTGTGTCTGTCTATGTGTGTGTGTGTGTGTGTGTGTGTGTGTGTGTGTGAGAGAGAGAGTTTACATGTATTAGTTAGGTTTTCTAGACCTGCAGAAACCATTGTAAGCTGTTTTTCTCATGCCTGTTAGCAACATTATGTGATAAAAATCACTAGGACCCTGTTTTCTGTATGTATGCCTGTTCATATAAGTCCTTTTATCTATCTCTTTCTCTCTGTCTGTTGTCTATCCATGACCTATACAGCCTATAACACATATAACTTATGTCCATATATGTAGACATAAGTTATATTTTAAGTTTTACACACACACACACACACATACAAATTCAAATTTTATTTGTCACATACACCAGATACATGACCCTGATCTATGAATAACTGTCCATAGAGGACTTTGTGTATACACTGATCTATAAACCTGTCTACATAACACACCGGGAGAGGGTCAGCATATACGTGAACAGTTTAAGCAACAGCGGAATGGAGAGAGGCTACTAGGAGGAATGAGAGAGAGAGACAGACAGGAAATGCAGGTTTCTCAGGACTCTGTGTCAGGGCTCAGGGTCAGCTTTCAGGTGACACATTACTGAGAATCCTAAACAACATTTGTTGCTGGTAATGAGCAACAGGTTCAAATGTCACGATGAAGAATTACCTATCACAAGACCACTGCCATTATAGTGTTTTGTGACTTGTGTTTTAAGACAAAAATAATGTGTGAACTCAGTGGCACAAGGTTACATATGTATGCAAACTATAGTTGAGTTTTTGGCCTGAATGGAGAATCTAAGTAATGGTTAGGAAATGAAATGTAATGGAAGCCTATGGATAAAAATCATTGCATTGCTTTTAATTTATGTTCTATCTTAATAAAAAATACAGAAATGTGAAATTAGAGGGATGGGTACATTTTATCTTATGAAAATCTTAAAGGTTAAAGGGGAAGAGCACTTTAATGCTCATTTTAATTCACAGTTTATAATGTACTGAAATTTTAGCTAATCATTTGCTCACTCACTCATTCCCTATACACACAGGAGACAGGGGGTCTGGATCCCATCGCATGGGACTTGGGGCACTTGGCATGGTACTCCCTGGACATGGTGCCGATCTATCATAAGGCACACACACACACACACACACACACACACACACACACACACAAAAGCACTAACTAATTTTACTACAGACGATTTAGAAACACTGCATGTCTTTGGATTTTGGGAAGACAGTGGAGTTCACTGAGGAAACCCATCAAGCGCAAGAAGAACAGGCAAACTCCACGCACACAGAGCTGAAGGCGGAAATTGAACTCTCAACCCTGGAGATGCCAGGGCAAAGTGACTGCTTTTAATTTTTTTAATGGGGTACAATATATTGCTGTTTAATTTTTTTATACATCTTTTTCAAGTTTAAAAGCTGTAAGGGAAAGTTTTACATTTCTTGTATGTTAAATCCAAACCCAGAGCCGAAAAGATGTCATTATTTCATGCCCTTATGACCAGATTCATATGTGTATATTCATATGAGTGTGTGTGTGAGAGAGAGAGAGGATCATACAGCTGTTATTATCTGTTATTAATTTAAGTGGTAAAATTTCTATGAGTTTTCTAAATTACCAATGAGTTGTTTCCTCCTCATGCCCACAGTGTTTGTTTGTGTGGGGCTGGGAAAAGGGACAGGAACTTTGTTCAGGGTGTATCAGCATCATTGCAAACAGCTCTAATGCACCCCAGGCTAGAGGCTGTATATAGTATCATCATGTAGTGTATAGTTTGGTTTGTTGTTATAATTCAGTTTTGTCATTTTTATCCTTAGTTTTCTCTTTTGACACATTTCTGCTTTCAGTTCATTTAAAAGCTTTCCCTGAATGGAAGACGTTCCTACAACATTTATCAAAGTCAAGTGGCCAGCTGTCAAAGACCATGCATCATTTTGATAATCCTCTAATTCAACGAGGCCCTTTTCACAGTGAAAGAAGCCCTCATAAGGTAAACACTCCATACAGTTAACTTAAACACAGCCGTCTGCCAGCGTGCTTTTTAGGTGAAATAGTTTAGAGGAACGGGGGATCATCAAAGTCCAGATATAATGGAATTGTTCACATGCCTTCTTCTTCACCCCCACACACTCTCTCACACACCCATACTGCATTAACTAGTCTGGATTTAATTGGAACAGCTTTCTGCAATAACTGATTATGAGGTGCCAGAACAAAAAAAAAAAAAAAGTTTTATACTTAGTCAAAATGTTTCATTTTCATTTGAGTTTTTCTTCATTTAGCTTCATGATTAAACATTATAGCTCAGCTTGCTGTAATGTCCTGAACATTTCTGCTGACTAAACAAGCCAAAGAGGGTATGAATGAATAAGGTGGCTGTTTAGGCACGGCCTGCTTTCTCCTGACGGCTGCTGTGAAGGTGGCAGCGATGAAGTGCACCCGAGCTGGGCAGGAATGTGGGGCAGAGTGCCGTACTCCTGGCCAGCTGGCTCCAATCCGTCAGCGCTTTACAGAGCTGCTACAGTACAGGCCAGGGGTATATTACCTACAGCAACCTGGAAAAAAAAACATGGCGCCCAGAGAAGTGGGAGGGGGGACAAGCGATGAAAGAATGATTTATGCAGCACAAACACGCTGCATGTATGCTCCGCTGGCAAATGAGCAGGAAGCCTGTTCTGGCTGTGCGGCCTGGTGCTGGGGTGCCGGTGCAGAGGGCAAGAGGCAAGGGATGTTTAACAGGCTTGTGTAAACTAACAGGGGTGGGGCTGGCCATCTTGTGTTTATCACTGGAGAGAAAAAAACAGGGTCGAGGGCCCCCTCTGGGAACTCTGCGCTGTTTGAAAGTGACATTCTGATGTAAGATTAATAAACACAGTGACCCTTTAGACGGCAGGAAGAAATACACACACATGCTACATTAGGAGGAGAAAAACTTCTGTTTACTGTCTGAGTGCGTGTGTGGACATGTGCATTAGCCCTTGCTGGTGTTTGCGGACTCGTTTAATGTGAAGGTCGCTCAGAAAATATTTTTATGCAAGCTGTGTTGTGATCTGATCCCTTGTAGACATGATGATTTTCCTTGCTAAATTAAATATGCTTAAGGTTATTTTCATTACAAAATTAAATATGCTTAAGAAAGTTTCAATGTAGTGAATGAAAGTTACATCCAAACTAGCCAAATGCAAACAAGCATCCCTTGAGAAGACTCATATTTGCAACTGTATAATTGATATAGTCTTGCAAGATAGATTTCTAGCAATCACTAGAGTCTGGTATGTTTAACGAATAAACATTGTTCATGGTCAGATGGCAGATGACCAACCACAGGTATTCTGGTAGCCCACTGGTAAACATGCAAATGACCTCATTTATTCAAGACTAAGTGTTTCGAAAAACTTTTTAAGTATGAGTTTCTATAAACATAAGACAACAGTCTAACAGTCTGACCGGTACCTGACATGATTCAAAACTGTGGCATTAATAGAAAATGTGTACAATATTCTTCCCAAGTGGTTTTAGGATGAAACAAAGGAGTTCCTGTGCTGGAGTAATATAAGGTAGGTATACATTATCATTTCTTCCACTCAAACCTGTGTTAAATCAGAGTTCTCAGGGAGACTCTGGCTGTACACAACCCGTGGAGATGATATTTATTTACTTCGGTTTAGGATGGTGCTCCTGCTGTATCTGACTCATTGCTTTATTCCTTCCCCTCGAACTCCTTGATTTCACCGAACTCTCACTCATGTAAGAAGCTATAATTGACTTTGAGGTGATGATCAGGTATCATAAAAATAGATGTCATGCGTCTCTGACTTTATTCTCCAGTGCTACGTGGTGCTGGTATTGGCCTGGCTGGAAGAACAATGGCTGCGGGACGGCTGGTTCTCAGCACCTGAGGAAGAGCAGTCAACCGCTGCCAGGCAAGCTAGGCTTTTAGCCTGACAGGAAATCGATAGGCTGAAATGTTCACTCTGCCCACTCCCTCACTTCAGTGCTTCACTGTGTCAGGCTGTAGTCTTTTAAGAGGTAGGAACAGTGCTTAGAGCTGTGGATTAGAGACTATGTGTGTGTATTTGTGTGCGAGTGTATTTCTTTTTTGGGGAAAGATCGAGGGCATTTACATAACCCTGAGTACCAGGGCAGAGCAGGGCGTGGTATTGATCTCCTTCTCGCAGTAGGCTTGCAGAGTTTGGAGCGTTGCACTTGGGATATTAGCACATCCAGACAAAAGGCAGCGGCAAGGGAAGGGGGAGTAAGGATGAAAGCGGAGCAGGCTTGTGCGGTGTGGTAGAGAGCAGGGGGCACAATCACTCACCACTGCATTCAGGCCTCTCCACATGGCAACTCTTTAACACTGCTTAAGCTGGATAGGTAAATGTTTTGTGTGTTCTGTTTGAGTGGGTTTTCCTCTGTATCAGTGTGTGTGTGAGTGTGTGTATGAGAGAGATTGCTGTCTTTAAGGAGGAGTGTGAGATATGCTCTCCTGCTTGGAGACATGCCTGTGTTAATCAGTCTCAGAGGAGCTGAGCTGCTGCTAAAGCCCCTCTGGCTATACCGGGCTGGGAGAGACACATGCGTGCTCTGTGTGTATGAGTGTATGAGCAATATTTTTTTTTTTCCTCAGCATGTCCTCAGGGCTGATTCTACAACAGGTTACAATAATAGTTTGGATACTAAGATATAGGAAGAGAAAAGTGAAAAACAATTCATAATCCAGAGTAACCTTAAATTACTATGCTCATGTGACCATTATACTGGTCTATTATATATAGACACTGGAATTTCTCTACAATCATGCGTAAATCCAACAATTTAGCATTTTAATTGTGGGGAAAAAACTTTTTGTGAAATGTCAGATGATTAATCTTTCTTATTAAATTCCTCCCGTCACCCATGTGTAAAATTTATTTTTAAGATTAAATCTCTCAGCTACACAGGATTATATCTGTAAGACTTAGATTGATTAGAGAAATTTTAATCAAGTTTTTATTGTTGCCAACTTTTTTCTTCTGAAGTCCTCTCGCCATAAATCTAAAAACCAGAAAAAACGCTTTATTTTGTGTGAAGCGCTGATAGCAACACCACATTTCATTTATATTTCACAGCAATATTTAAGGAGATGGCTCAGGTCTGACAGATAGGAAATGTTATGCAATGATAAATTACGGTATTGCCAGCAACAATCATGAATGCTAGAATTTGAAAAGACATTTGATGGAAAGCCTATGTTCCAAATACTGGTGCAGTCAGGTAGTGACGCTGCCACACAGCTCCAGGTTGACATGGCTTGTGCGTGACACCTTTCTAGCATATACGGCAGTGTAGTTCACAGCCTAGCCCAATGGCTCTTGAAATGAAAACTAGTGGTGGGTATGATGAAGGGATGGGGAGATGTGAGCTGACCTTGAATGAAAATTCTTTGAATTTTAACCTTGAATGGGAATTCATGCCTTTGTAAAAGATAGGACTGTCTTCATTATCATGTTATCTTTATGAATATTCAGAATATGTCTCTTTCCATTTGACTCTCATCTGCCATCTATAATAGCTCTCGGCATTTCATGGTGTCTTTCTTCATGCTAAAGTAAGCGTTCCAACATAGTAAGCATTGTACCACCAGGAATTTGGGGCTGGTAACATATTTACTGCCAGTGACTATGTTGAACAGGTGAAAGTAAGTCAGCGTAGCAAGTTAAAATAGCCATGTACGTTTGTCAAATGGGTATTTTTTTAAAAGATGGTACACTTTGTAAAATTATCAGAACATTAATGAGACCATAAAGCTGTTTAAAATTCATGCATGTTTTACATTCTTTTAGTCATAAGGAACTGTTATAATTTACAATATATAATATTGCTATCACTATTACTTACATACCACAGAGTTGTGTTACTTTATTATTACAACATACAATACAAGTAAACCAGCAAACTTCAAACTCCAGTTGTTTTTCCCAGTTTAGAGAAACTAATGGAATGGTAACAGACTAGTTCCACACTGACCATCCCTAACGTGTGTGTGTGTGTGCGCGTGCGTGCGTGTGCGCATGTGTGTGCACGCACATGTGTGCGCATGTGCTTGTGAAAGTGAAAGATTATGACACTCTCTCCATCTCCACATGCTCACCACTGTAATCCTGAAATCTGTGACTTAACTTGTGTGTGTGTGTGTGTCTTGTTCCTTTGGTCTGCTCACACTCAGAGACATGCAGCCTAGCACCACAGGCCTCCAGTTTCCATGACAACCATCAAATATTTTTCCTTTATTTTTAAGAAATTGAATGTTTTTTTTTCCTTTGCCACCAATACTGATTTTTTTTTCTCTCAATTCGTAATAATCTCTCATTTTTGCTTTTTTTCTCAAATTTTAAAACCATGTTACATTCCTGTCTTTTGGTTCCAATTAGTGTTGTAGATTATCAAAATGACAGAGAAATGAGATGACTAAAGTGACTGACTACATCAACAGATCATTAATTGATGAGTGGCTATCAGATGTGTTTTGATCATCATCGTGAAAGCTTCTCTCCCTGGATTTGTGGATAATGCATGCTGTGATGTTTGTGCAAGTGTATTGATGGATAACCATAACAGCTAGTTTATAAATTCCATTTCTGCACATTTCCCCTGTACTCCCCAGTTGTACTGCTGTGGTGATTGCAGAAGTCTCTAGCCTGGTAGAACACTTTTGACAGCTTCCGTGGTGAAGGAGCACACTTCAGATGAAAGGAAAGAGAAAGAGGGACAGAGAGAAAGGGGGTTGTTTTATCAATAAACTGACAGGGAGTCAAACCCCACTCCTGATAGGAGTCTGCCTATTGAGTTGGCCAAAGTACATTCCGCAGATTCCGGGATTGATAGGAGGCAAGATATTGTAAATCTGCTCTGTGGCAGTCAGAAGACGAAGTCCAGGACTATCTTCTGCCGGCCTTTTCCTCTTTTTTACTGTATCTCGACAGACGTTCTGTCTCCCAAACGTGTGGGATCTTCATCAGGAGGGCTTTTTTTTTTTTTTTTTAAGCTTTTTTTTATTATTATTTTTTATCAAAGCTACATATTTCAGGCCTTACAAATATCTGCTTATTGTGGGGAAAAAGACAGGAAAAGGTCAAATGTACACAGTTCTTATTCAGACCTTTTTGGCATTTTATGTGCTCTGTTTATTGATTGTTTTACAGCTCATTCTTTCAAAGCTCGATCAACATGCTTATTCAGCATGTTGCTGGCTGGAAATTCTCCACCACTTAACCAATACCTACAAGCTAGACTTATATAGTGATGCATTTGTTATGCATTTCGTGATAAATCTTTCTTGCTGTAGATTTACTCCAACACCTATGGTTCATAGTCATATGCTGCTAAGATTTTATCTAGTTCTTTTTCAGAGTCTTTCTTATATATAATATCATTACCGACTCATTAAAAGTCGAGAGTTAAAGCACATGGTTTTGTGTTTTTCCGCTGTTCCTAATTACAGATTTTCTTATGTTAAGAATAAATAATCTTGGACCTATTTACTGAATTCTTAAACAATGTAAAGGTATACACCTGTGAAAAATGTACAAATATATAAATAATGTATTTGTTTAAAACCTTATGCTGTAGGTTTTACGAAAACCTATGAATTACTGCATATGTTGGACTATTGTTGGAATGTGTTCATTAATTTAGATGCTGGAGAGTTGCTGTGTAAGTTCACATATACTGTACATGTATTCATGGTTACATTTAGACAAATCTAGTTTTATATGTCTCCCATCTTTTAAACCAGAATCTGACTGATGAGGTGCTGGATGAGCAGGATTTACTGTTTATCTCTGTCTGGGACAGCCTGTGTTAACTTCACAAACTAAAAATGGAGTTTAGAGATCTGAGATCAAAGCAGTGTCAGACCTCTATGTGAATGAGTTGTGAGCAAGCGAGGGATAAGGAGAGGGTTAATAATGGGGCACAGTAGAAGGCAGCGGACTGAAGCTTCAACATGACCGGAGGATTCTGTCAGATAGGTCTTGGTGGAAGAAATGGGTACGAGACTGATGAGTTTAGTTCGGGTTTTAGCTGCTCTGATGTGGTGAAAGTAAACGAGGCTCTTGGTTTCACTTAATGGGATAGAACTGAGCAACTGTATCAAAGCAAACTTTTTTCTTTGGACTTTTATTAATAAGGAGATCCCTTCAAACCATGATTCAGTGGCTGTCATGACTCGTAGGTGGGAGCTTATTGTGATAATTACAGTGATTGAAGGTTTAATGTGGTAAATGTCAATGTTGGCCTGTTAAGTTTTTTCTCTTTTTTTTATAAAGTACTTTAATTTGCTGGAAAACCTGAGATGTTTGCCAGGTTTATTCTTGAGTAATTTATTTCTGAACAACAGAGACGTTTTATTATAAAGCTGTGAATCAAGTGACTCTTTGATGAAAAAAGGTTTGGGAAGAAAAGCCGAATGGCCAGCACCCCAAGCCCCCTGGCTCAGCCCACTGGCCTGCATTGTACTGGGGCAGGAGGGTGGCTCTCCCCCTCTGACCCTGTGCAGCTCCTCACACTAATAACTGCATTATGCCCTCACACCGTGCAAATGGGCCCTTTTGTTGGCCTGTCGTGGAGCTTGGGGGCTATGGGTAGGGGCGGGCGGGGGAATCTCGTAGGGGGCTGCCATGAGGATTTACTTTGTCATTTAAAGAAGGGAGAAAACTCAAAACACAGGGCCCAAAAACAGGCACTCCTCAGGAAGGCCGAGAGAGAACCCTTTCTATACACAGCATTGTTCATCTGGCTTTGTGGCTGGAATATATTATCATCCAAAACTCAAAATACGTGGCTCAGCTGTATGGGAGATGATACCCAAGAGAGAGAAAGATAGAGTTCTTTAGGGAGTCAACTCATTGCAAGAGTGTGGGTCACATGACAAGCTGCAGGATGACAATGACTGCAGATTATTTTAAAAGTTATTTGGGCTGAACATCGATCTTTTTTCTCTCTCTTTTATGTTGTTTCACTATACTTCCACCGGTGCTGAACCTTTACTGAACCCTTCCCAGATTCAGGTGAATTTATCAGGATTAGCTAGTCATATGGTTCTGCATATGATCCTGGGATTCATAAACTTGCCCGAAATATATACTGCATTCCAAGAATTAGATCATGTACACTTAAAGTTCAGCTCTGAAACTAAAGCTTTGTATTACTATGTGGTGCACTTGGACAAAATAATTGACTGTTAAATTCTATAGCATTATATTACTTTACACTATATTATTCTACTTAGAAGGCAGATTAATTATACAGTTTGTTAGAGTAAAATCGAAGATAGTAGCAGCAGCACAGTCCTGGAAACTTTATTAGCTATAGGATTGGAACTTGAGTATGTGAGTTGCACAGCTCAACTTCGAAGCATGATGCAACTGTGTGAAAGCAGAAAAAGGAGGAATACAGAATTTGTGTTTGTTTCTAAGATGGAATTGGTGCCTCTATCAAACAAGAGAAGGCTTTTTTTTTTTTTTACCTCTTTGGCACACGTGTGCATGTGTGTGTTTATCATCAGTGATGAATGAAGTCTCTTTGAGTTTGCATCTTCTTCAGAAAAAAAGGAAGGAGAGCCTGCCTTAGAGGAGTGAGGAGGGACATGGTGATCAGAGGGAGAGAAAGATAAAGGGAATTAAGGGAGGAAGAGCAGGTGAAACAAAGGAAGAAAGGACAGATAAAGCTATCAGCTGGGATGAGCCTGGCAGGAGGGTGACCCTCCTTCCTCCTTCCTTTCATCTGCTGTCCATCCATATCTCTATTGCTCTTTCCTATCACTCCATCTTATATCTCCTTCCTTCATCATGTCCTCTAACCCTCATGCCACACTAGCTCTCATTCTCCACTGTTTTGGACAGGGAGAGCTGATAGGATGGCATCAGGGGCACGTACAAGCTTGACCTTGCCAAGCTGTTTGTGCAGACCACGATGCCACCAAGAGCTCATTTGCTGCAGGGTACAGCTCTGCATGTACTTTGATGAGGCTAAATTAGTGGAATAAAAGCTGTCTGGTAGCTCAGAATGGATACAGTGGCTAAAAGTTCGATACTTTTATACTATTTAATACTTTGAAATTCAATGTTTTATTTCTCGTGTTTTAAAATAATGACAATCAAGATTATAGTAATTATTTGTTTTATGGAATGAAATTGCTATACAACAATTAATATTTACTATTAAGTCCTTTATTCTTAAAAAAAAACTGTTGGAACCAGGTGGGAATAGAGTAAAAAAGACCCATGCAGTACTCTGGTGTCGCTCGCTCAATCCATGCCTACTCTACTTCCTAAAGATCATGTACACAAGACTTTTTCACTATTGTTCAACGGTTTTCTTTTGGATTTCAGTCAGGAGATGACTTACGCCATGGCTCCAGAAGGTAAATACCATTGTCGTGTGGCCAGTTTTTACAGATTTCACCATAGTGGCACCAAAGTCAAGCCACAAGAATAGGTTTTGAACTTTAGATTAGAGTTTTGAGTTTAGTCCTGGATTCATAATTTAGAGAGCCTATCATTTGCACTAGGATATGTCCCCTCAAATCACCACCTTGGGTGGATTCTTACCTCTTGGTATGGTGTATTGTGGTGAGTAACGCTTATTGATCTGCATATGAATGGTTTTCTTATAAAAACTGAGCTGTTGTGTCACTTCCTCAATAAAGATTAATTTTTTGCATCAGCATCCAGTGAGTATACTGACAACAGGAGTTGATGTGGTCCTTTACCTTTTGTGTGTTTTTTCAGAAAGTAATAGCTTCTTGAGTGGCTTTCTACTAGGGACTTAGCATTCTGTCAGTAAACAGCCTATAATCTTCAGGTCGCTGAGAGAGTGAATAAATGACAATGACACACTTGGGATCATTGTGATCAGTCATTGTGATTTTTTTCAGCAACCTATAGGGAGATGCCCATGATATTGAAAGCAGATCAGCAAGCTCACCTGGAGTTTTAGCCATTTTATGCAAAGGGTGAAAAAGCTGGCTTCAGAAAGTCCTGCCACATATTTGTTCCATCCATTATCTACACCGGTTGTTTCTCATTAGCACAACTCTTCAGGCAGCTAAACTCGAACTAATTAGTGACATCACCTGTTTTGTGCACAGGGAGAACTATACTACAATGGCATATGTTGGTCTTAATACTTTTGGCCACCAATATGTATGAGCTCTCATGACATGAAATCCATCATGATTATTAATAAGGGTTATAGTCGAATCTGTGTGCGGGAGTTTGCATGTTCTCCCTTGCTTGGTGGGCAAAAATTATATATATATATATAAAATTATATATAATAAAATATGTGATAACTGGATGTAGCATATGAGGGTAAAGTATATATATATATATATATAGGTTTAGTTAAGATAATCTTAGCTTATTTTCTTTTCTTTATGAGTTTATTAGCTTCTCATTTGGACAGCATGGACAACAAAGGTCCTTACTTAAGATCCATACATGAGATCAAACATATTTTTAAGATCAGTCTCTTGTATTTGTTGGGTTTCTCATTTATCTGCATCATAAAATCATTAAAGTGTTCTTTGCATTGTCTTAAATCTTAGACTATCCGAAATATTATGATTAAAGGCTGCCAGTCATATGGCTTAGCCTCTAATCTCTTAATGACGGTGGAGACAGCGGTGTGTAATGGCTTTACGAGCTCTGTAACGGTGTCTGAAATAGCTGCTGTCAGTGGGGAAGGCTGACTAAACCTTCATCCTCCATTACCTCTAACTTCCAAGAACTCAACCAAAAGCTAGAGAGTAGCCCTTGTGTTTCTCAAAAATCCTTACCTTGTCCTTTAACCTGTATGTACAACGAAAAATTCCCTCAATTCTTCTCTCTTTTGCTTGTAGGGTGATGGCGGTAATTCTTAATTTTTTTCTTTTTAATTCTAAATATTACATATCTCAATATCTCAACAATGGTGTTAAGTAGTAAGTT
>JAOVVB010000049.1:19078971-19089849 GCA_028570985.1 Heterobranchus longifilis
CCAGAACAGAAAAGAGCCTGGATGAATGCCGCCCTCGATCCCTGAGAGATGGTGGGATGAGGCGAGCAGTGCTGGAGAATCGGAGGAAACGTGGTGCAGTGCGTGGTGTATCAGGAACAGTGATAATTAGAATTCATTCTTTTTTCATAACATTTTTTAAATTCATATCCATATTTTTATTTCCGTAAAGCTGCTTTGGGACTATGCCCCTTGTTAAAAGTGCTATACAAATAAATTTGAATTGAACCGAATTTTTACCATACACTATATATTTTATGTTGGAATAAATTCTGTTTACTTTTAACATGTTTTAAAAGGATAGTTTGAAGAGTATTTATTTAAAACCTGATCACGAATTTCACTAGCATTGTTAAGTTGCAAGGTGAACCTCTGACCCAGTCTCAAGTCTTTTGCAAACTGCTCATTGAATTTACTTAATTCATCTGCGTACATCGGGTCCACGTGATTGGATTGAGTTACTTTGACATAATTTGATTGTGTGCATCTAAATGATTTGATCATGCAATTTCAAAGCCCTGAATGGCATCAAAGCCTGCATGGTCACCCAAGCTGAGGATCAACCCCAGGTCATTGGTGTTATGAGACAGTGTCATTTCCTGTTGTGCTATTATCATATTCTTGGTTAATTACATTAATTTAAAAACTATAATCTTTGTTCCCGTTGGCGCCAACATCCTCACAAGATTTTTTAACATAACTGGATCACATTAGAATTTCATGCATTAATCACATTCACTCTACGTAACTGAACCAAATAATTAGAAACCTGTTTAAACAAACATTTATAAGCAATTTAACCACATTTTGATGAGAAACTTTAAATTGGACTCACTGTGTATTATATTTTTTTGTTATCTCCAACTTACCATCATCCATGAGTGAAAGTAAACTGGTCTGGTCTCAGTGGCGGTACACAGTACTGGAAAGAGCGGAGAGTGGCTGCCTGCCAAAAACCACATTCAAAGCTAGTCACGGTAGCATTTTCAGCAAGAAAATACATCTGATGTCACCCGAAACAACACTATATTTTCTAAGACATAATGAGTAGCCACCTTTGTGTTGTGTTTCGATCTTTCATTGGTACTAGTTAGCAAGGGAATGAGCTTCCACCAGCATGCTGACAGGTTCATGACTCATCTTCACCCAAAACAGCCTCAATTCTTTGTGGCAAGAATTTCACAATATTTTTTAAAAAACATTCCTTTGAGAGTCTGGTCCATGTTGATGTGATTGCATCACTCAACGTCTGAAGATTTTTTATTTTTCAAGTTCCCATGTATGCTGTGGCTCTCCTGTTCTACCACATCCCATACAAGGTGTTCTACTGTACACTGGTAAAGCCACTAAAGTCATTAACATGTTCATGAGACAATCTTTGCTATGTGACATGGTGCTGGAATTAACCAACAAAAGATGAGTAAACTGTAGCCCTGAAGGGATGCACATATTGCACATGGATTCATGTTCTGGGCACCAAATTCTGACCGTACTGTCTGTGTGGCTCAGCAGAAATCAAGATTCGCAGACCAGGCTATGTTTTTCCAGTCTTCAGCTGTACATTGTTGGTGAGTCTGAGCCCACTGCAGCCTCAGTTTTCTGTTCTTGGCTGAACCCGATGTGGTTTTCTGCTGTTTCAACACATCCTCCTCAAGGTTTGACATGTTTTGCGTTCTAAGATGCTTTTCTGCTCACCAAATTTTTACAGGGTTGTTAACTAAGTTACTGCAACCTTTTTGCTGGCTCGAACCAGTCAGGATAATTCCCTAATGACATTGTTCCCATCAACATAACTGCTGTTCACTAAATGTTTTTTTCTTTATTCCACCATTCTGAGTAATACTCTCAGAGTTTTTTTTCCCCCATTCTGATGACTGAATATTTCCCAAAACTTCTTGCCGTATCTGCAAGATTTTATGCATCTTGCTGCCAAATGATGGACTGATTAAATAATTCCATGAACATGTAGGTGTACAGGTGTTCCAAATAAAGTGCTCAAAGAGCATATTCTACTAGACAAATTTTTATTTTCCACATTTCACAACACAACATCTTAAACACTTTATATTCTGGCTTTAGGTCCTTTTGCACATTATTACAGCTATTTTTAGTGACGCAAAGAAAAGGAGACAGCCGCGCTCTCTGCATGGTGGCGCTGAAGTTATTAAAAGGTTTCCATAGTGCACACATACCTTTGTGCATAACAGTAAAAGAACAATATCAAATTCCATTATACTGAAAGTCAGTTAATCTGTCTGACAAATAATCACCACAAAACCATGCACATTATCAGCTCCTTCTATATAATCAGATCATAGCTTAGTCTCTATAGAATGGATGAAAGAAGTGGCCAACTGCCCTGCTTAAGCACATTCAGAGGCTCACAATGCCAGCTTTAAGGTCATGTGTACTCGCTAACATAGCCTCCCAGTGATAAAGCAGTGGTAATCAAACAGCAAGGTCTGGACTTCAGAGTAAAAGCTGAGAATAATGAAGGTTGAATGCTAAGGCATACACCAGGGTGTTAAAATGCAGTTTGCAGACTGACCGACTGAAATGTCTTCATTTGACAGAAATGATGATGATGATATTTATTATTTCAAATGATTAATAATTTTTTTTTTTTTTACACAAAAAAAGAACATTCTTTTTAACACTCTCTATGTAGTGCTTCTAGAGACTGATTAGAATCATTCAAAGGGAAAAATGCCACAATACAGTGGCTGATCAAGACAATTCATACTCTTTTCATTGTAGAACACAAATTCACCAATCACTGGTGTCAAGGGTATTAGTCTTTACAGCTGGAGCAGCACCTTTAAAAAGAATCTTCTTGCCCAGTTGTGTGCTTCCATGAAATTATATTCCTATCATCTTTCTCTGTGCTATCTAACATCTCATGGACTGTGCATTGCTTGTAGCAAAATGTAACTGCTCACGTCTATCCACTGCGTAGCTTTCTCATTAGCGCTTTGTTTGATCAGCTGGATTGTCAGACTGCAAGCCGAAGGTCTCATCCAACTCATCTAAATCCACAACCACCCACTAACATAACACCCCTACCCTCTCGTTCTCTCTGTTTATACTTTGAATTTAAAAATTATAGGTGCATTTTTGGCATGTGTATGTGCATGTTCGTGAGCTGGCCACTGTCCCTCTGATATTGGCAGCCGAGGATGTACTATACTGCTGGTGTGTAAGCAAAAATGGATGAAAATCCATCACGGTTTGCTGTGGTGCATGATACACATTTATTTATATTTCTGATGTGCTGATCTGTCATGTTCTCTTGTTAAAAAAAAAAAAAAAATTCATTATGAAGAGGGTTGGGATTTGTTCTGGTCTGTGTTTATCTGAAAAACATTTCATCTTCAGTTCAGTGTGGTAATGTCTGAGGCTTATCAAGAATGTGATTTTGTCTTAATGCAGTAAAGATGCATCTGCATCAGTAAGAGCCACCTGCTCAAAAATAACACCCACATTATTTTTACTGCACTGAGTACTGAGAGTAGTACTGTAAATTTAAAATACAAGGTGCATTTTTGGCATGTGAGTGTGTGTGTCTCTCTTTCTCTCTCTCTGCATGTGTGTGAGCTGGTCAGTGTCACTGGACGCACAGATTTCTTTGCTAGTGTTTAGCCAGGGATGCACAAATATATAACAAAATATGTAATCATAACACAGTATGCCTAAATGTAACGCGATAAAGAACAAAATACTGCACAGAATTTTTGTGTACATTTAGTAACCAGGGTAGAGGTATTGCAGTCCTTAAGGTTAAAGTTAGCACTGTTTTGGACGGCTAGTTACTCAACGGAAATCAACTGAGATTTATACAGTCATCAGTTTAATTATACCGTCTCTACCTTATAAAGTAATACTGTAGCATGAGAGTTAATCCACTATGATATTTTTCCCATGTGTGTGGCTGAAAGTTAATTATAGCTGTGTACAAGATTATGGAAGTTTTGCATGAGAGCTAGCATCTAGCTTGTTGTTAGTCTTTCAGCTGCTCCCGTTGAGGCGTCGCCACAGCAGACCATCTGATCTGCACAACAACTTGGCACAGGTTTTACCCTGGATGCCCTTTCTGTCGCAAACATCCCATTATGTCCGGGCTTAGGACTGGTACTGCATTCAGTGGCTGGGGTTTGGGCATTGGGTGGGAATTAAACCCAGGCCTTCCGCAAGACAGACGAAAAAACTACCACTGAGCTTACTAAGGCAAAATAATGACTAATGGATTAAGTGATTAGTGATCAAATAAATTTAACACCAGTTTTTACATGATGTATTTTACTAGCTTTTTCATCAAAACAAAATATCATTTTTTTATTTAATTTGTTGTAATTTGCTGTGCACAGCATGCATCGTGTAGCCATAACTGGTGCAGGGAATTTTAAATCCAGGATGCTACTTGGTGCTAACATTTATAAAAAATTTATTTGAGTTGTTTTTTTTTACTCAGTTGATCATAAAGTGCAGCGCAGTTTCAATTTTGTTTTTGATGCAATTTCTGGCAAAATCTTTATTTTATGGTCAGCTTAGATTTTGCATCCGAGTGTTTCTCCGCTTGTGCATGTATCCTGGCAGAGTCTCCTAGTGATTGTTCGAGTCAATGTGCTCGGGTAGTTCTTAATGCCATACTGGGCCAAAATAGCACTTATTTTCCTCAGTGGTTTCCCATTCTCTCTGCCTCTCTTCCCCTCAGTTTCTCCTTCATATAAACACGCACACACATGCAGTCACATAGAGGCTACAAATCATCTGTAATCTTCTTATTTATTTAACACTAGTGCAAACTGTGCTTCATTTTAACATGCTTGAAGGGATTATCATGACTTTCTAGTGAACTACAGGTTCACTCTGAGGTCTTGTCCTCCAGCTCACTTTCATCTAATGAGATTATTTATACGCGCTTGTTTAATTTAATGATTGTTGATTACAGAAATATTCATATAAACAGTTTAAAATAGATTTTTGAACATAGTTTTAAACCATCTATGATATATAGAGAATGATGAATAATTTTTTTTTCCCTGTCTTTGTGTCGTCACGGGTAGACACGGGTGGGTTTCAGGGTGTCGTCCTCCAATCTCAAGCATGATTGATTCTACCTGGAAAAGCTTAGGAATTTTGTGATATCACAATCTGAACTATGTATTAACAATCTACTTCTATTAAAGGTTTTCTGATCTTTTATTAGTTTTGGGTAGCTTTTTTACACTTTACACTACCAGTTAAAAGTTTGGACACACCTTCCAATTTCCATGGTCTTTCCAGATTTTGATTTCTTTCTACACTAATGATTGATGAAGGCATCCAAAATATGCAATAATGTCCTTTGAACAGTTGATATCGAGATATTTCTGCTACTTATGCTCTGTAAAGCCTTCATTACGCCTCTAATCTGAGGTGCTGTTAATCAGTAATCAGTTTTGAGGCTGGGAACTCTAAATGAACTTCTCTGCAGCAGAGTTAGGTTTTGGTCTTGCTCTCCTGGGCTGGTATTCATGAGAGCTAGTTTCATCATGGTGCTGGATGACTTTTGTGTTTTTTGGGTGTGTTCTGTGTTCTTTTGCGCTTGACAATACTGTTCTTGCAAGAACTATTCCAGAACAGCTGACCTTAGTGTCTTAAAATAACAACTGACTGTTATTTTTGTTTTTTGTTACTTAATGACAAAATTTAATATGTGTTATTTTATAGTTTTGATACCTCCAGTATAGTTCTAGTATGCAGAATAGAAATCCACACTTGTGTCCAAACTTTTGACTGGTACTGTATATAATTGGACATTTGTGCTGCGAAGTGAAGCATATGACAGTTGCTTTGTGTGACCATACTCACACCACAGACACTCCACAAAAAGAAGAAAAAAAAACTCAGGTTTGCGGGTAAATATGAGAAATTTTAATAGTCAGCTTTGTATTATCTTCAATAACCCATAAGCCTATTAGGGAATTTCACTGGCACATGTGTGAACGTGTGCGTCACTTGCCTTATGACGCACTATGAAATTGTGTTTTAACTTTCATCACTCTTCCATCCCTTTCCGAGCTGAACTACATCTACACCCCTTTTATACTTCATTATCTTCGGCATGTTGGGCTGTTCTCTCTGTCTTTCTCACCCTCTTTGTGTTTTTCTTTCTTTCTTTCTTTCTTTTTCTCTCTCATTCTCTACTAATGAGTGTTTCCTTCAGCTCTGAAAGCCTCCTGCTGAATTGTGACAAAGTGCTTTATAGCCCTAGCTGTAAATACTTACCCGCAGACCCTGTAATGGCCAGTGTGAGTGGACAATGTAGTTCCATTTAAAGCCACTGACCTTCCAACCTACATACGTGCGTGTGCGCACACACACACACACACACACACACACACCTATCTTTATTTGTGCTCAGTCTTTTTGGAGCTATAAAAGGTCTGAACGTTTATCTGTGTGTCTGAGTGATTTAGAGCGGAGCCTCCAGTTTGAGGCTATCATTCAAGGATGAGCCGTCTGTAAAGTTTAAAGGCTAGATGCTTTGCAGACCTGACCAAGACGTGTGTCCATTTCCTGTTGTAATTCTTGTAATTCTCCAGAAACCTGTTGATTTTGGAAGTAAATAAAAGCTTATCCCCTTCATAAAAGCTGCTTTGAGTTTTGATACAGAGCCATGCCCAGGTTTTCAGACACCGCATGACAAACGAGAGCACACTCATGGGGGCATGCTTTAACGGAATTGCTTACAAAATATAGAAGCATGTGCAAACATTTGTTGCTTGGCACAAAATGAATACACTGGCATTAATTAAACATGGTAACGAGACATTGTAGTGGTTTCCATGTAGAGATTTCGTTGAAACAGTTTACAGCTGTGTTTATTCGTTTGGCTGACCGCTACCTTTAAGGCTAACCACTACCTTAAATTAGATTAGGTCATCAGATGCCATCTGGTGATGATTTATTTCTTTATTTTTATTTATATAGCACATTTAACAATTATCATTGTCACAAAGCAGCTTTTCAAAACCAAAAAGTAAATAAAGGATCCTCGATCACTATGGCTATGTTCATATTACCAGCCTGAAATTACTAAATTCAAATTTTTTTAAACCTTAGAGTGCTTGCTGATTTCAGTAAACACCCATTTCATGGGGATTTCATAGTAGGGCTAACAATATATAAAACAGCTAAAATGAGGCATTTGGCATTCTTCCTTCTTCTGAACTTCAACAAATACAGCCAACGAACCGCTTGCCATCCTCTAGATTAAAATCGCAAGCGTATTTTTTTCCCTACAATTTCATCCATTGTTTGGAATTAATGTTTGGAATTAATCACTGTGCACATGCATGCCATTTCAGAGGACAGACACGTCCACATTAGATTCATATCAATTTCAATGGTAATTATAAATGTGAATCATCATTACATGCAAATCCGATCTGATCAAAAAAATCTGATTGTAATGTGAATGTAGCCTACGTGCACCCTGATGCTCAGCCTTCACTTAAACATGTACAACATGACTCCAGGCACCCATTGCGTCTCTAGAATTATAACATTAAAGTCCAAAAGAATGGATAAGGGCAGTGGTGTGAAATCCTGCACGGATGAAAATGAATCAACATTTAGGTAGTTTCCTAAGTTACTGTCAAGTTGCTGTCTTCTTGTTTCAAAAGAAAATTTGACAGTAAATGGTATTTGGGGGTATTTCAGGAGTCTTTCAAGATTTTCCTTTAAAGTCCATCAGTGATAGACTTGTGGTCAATCTGACAACTTTCCAATCTGTAGTCTAGAGCCCTTACTACTGAGTCACTAGCACCTGGTTAGTTTTAATGCTTTAAATAAACATGCACTAGATGTGATTCATTAGCACTGCATGACTTTTGTGGGAGTAATAGACATCTGAGAAAGATTTAATGTTAACGTTGGCCAACATGTGGCTACACCTCTGTGTTAGGAAGCAATACTCGGCTCTCCTGAGAACCTTGGTATTTCCAGAGCACTTACACATTTTCTGTGTGTCTCGATGTTCAAGAAAATTAAATGAGAACAGGCTAATTAACATTTATTAACATGTCTGAAATCTAATATGGTGTTATTACACTATGAATGATTAAAACTCACATGTATCTGAGGTGGTTATATCAGCATTCGCTTTATGCTCTTCCACTTATACAACAACAATTCAAGTCAATATTGGCTTGGGCTTCCGAATCAGAGAAACATTAAAGAGCTGGCAAGCACGGGTCAGTAATCTGCTTCTTGAGTTCAGAAGTGCAAAGATTTCTGCACCTTATTTGCATCTAACACTCAATATCTGAAGACTTAGTCACGGACGCAGGTGGAGTTGCAGCTGGAATGGGGTACTCCCGTACGCACGTGTCGAATGTGTTGTAGTGGTGTAGCGCTCTGTGGAAGGGAAGAGATAGTTTTCCTTGTGTGGTCCCTTCCTTTTTTGACTGTTAGTTCTCCTTGTTTTTGTTTATACAGTTCTGTTTATTTACAGTCTAAGAAACAGATGATTCTGGCTTCTGTTACTCCAATGGCTACATCCCTGCTGGTTTGGTTGGGGGGATTGTGGGTGTGTATACACCTCAGGCAGTCAGGATGATCCCCTCCTCCACCCACTGACACACTGAAAAAGGTTATGCTAATACGTGGGGGAAGGGGTGCTGTGTCTGCCCCCCCCCCTCCCCCCCGGGGAACCCATCTGCTCCAGCCTGGTGTGAAACACAAAGATAGCACCAACCACTACAGGAATGAAACCTGTTTCCTCTTTTACAATTGTTCTACTTTTCTGCCTTTCGCTTTAGTTACTGTCTGAATATCCAGGTTTATTTACTGGAACCATTGCATGAATGAATTAGTTGTGTTGGGTGTGCTGACCGAAAGGCATTTTCTTCTCCTTTTAGGTTGAAACTAATGCTTTTGGTGGTCTCTCCCCCACCTCCGTTCCATCCTGTGAACCATTCTAACGACAAAAGGGAGTTCGGTTCACCAGGCCCTGCCATCTCCATCAGAAAGAAGGCTTGTAGTTGACATGCTAATTGCTGGGGGGAAAAGTAAGTGAAGGAATCCATCACAATGAGACACCTCTTCAGTCATGTTTCCACCAAAATAATGTTTACAATGGCATTGAAATTAAGGTGATTTATTTCTGTTTGACTAGATGGAATGGAAACCATGCTTTGGTTTTAAGGGAAAAATTAAACAGTAAAAAAATATTTTTTTTTAAATAGTTTTGTCTTGTTATAGTTTGCAGGTTTCTGTTAGTTTATAGTAATCAATCTTTATTCATTCACTTCTGAGCTGTTACACAGGTCATATAGACTTTGACATTATTTACTTTTTTTTCTTTTGCATAAATGCAACCTTGAATATGTCTAATTTTTTTTAAAGCTATCCAAAACTATTTGTTAGTAATGAGAGTAAATACAGTTTGAATGTAATATGAAAGTCCGTTGACTTGTTAAAAACAAGAATTTAAATACCACTACTTTTTTTTCTTAGGTTGGGATGACCCGAACATGTGACTCTATAGTCTGCAGTATAAATATAAATTGAGATGCTCCAAAAATAAAATTGTCTTTTTTGTCATTGTTAGAGAAAATGATTATATAGTTTACATTTTTGATCAATTAGTTTAGTTAAAAGATGTTTTTGAGCATATGGAGTAATCATGTAAAAATTCCTCAGTAAACTTTTACTTTTACTGCATAGAATTTAAGTAAAATGCACTGAGGAGAAAGTGTGTGTGTGTGTGTGTGTTTGTGTGTGTGTGTGTGTGTGTGTGTGGACAGCCATTTGTCTGCGTGAGTTAATAGCTGTGGAGGAGAGGAGCAGACTTCTGGAGAGAGGGTCAGTGTTGTCGTGCTGAGAGAGCAGAAAGCAGGCCTTAGCCATATGGTCAGCACTGTTTCTCCTTCTGATTCATCATCCGCTCACTCCAGCATGGCTTCTTCAGGCCATGCTTCAACGGGTCAAGTTCACTCAGTGCTGGAGTAATCAGTCTCTGACAGTCCAGAGGGATCTCCACATGGCTGAACCCAACCACCGAGATTAGTGTCATGACATTTAAAAGAATAAAGTGCTTTCACATAGGTTGTGTGCAAAACGTCTGTCAGTTCATTAAAGCTAACATGATGAATGGTTTCACTTCAAGGCAAATGCTAGGTTGATTAATATGTCACGTTTTTTTTACGTGTAGTCAGCTATCTGTTCTAGAAAAGAAGCAGAAATCAGAATAGCACAAGAGGAAATACATCCAGCCAAAATGAAATGTTACCCACGCATCTCAGTTTCAGTGACTGCAATGAGAATGCACATTATCATTCCAGGCATAATAATTAAAACTTAAAGCATTATGCCCATTATTGTGTAGGTTCCCTTTGGGCTACCAAAACAGCTTGGACCCTTCGACACATGGACTCCACAAGACCACTGAAGGTATGCTATGGTATCTGGCACCAAGACGCCAGTAGCAGATCCTTTAAGTTGCAAGGTGTGGCCTCAATGGATCAGACTTGTTTGCCCAGGACATTCCATGGATGCTCAATCGGATTGAGATCTGGGGAATTTGGAGGCCAAGTCAACACCTTGAACTTTGTGCCTGCTAACCCCATTCACAGCAAGCTGTAATACACTGAGTGTTCTCATACCTTTCTATCACAGCCAGCATTGATTGTTATTGATTGTTATTTGTGCTACATCTTTTCAGTCACGTTCCATTGTAAGAGAGAAGAGTGATTAGACCTTCATCCTCCTACGTCATTGATATCCATTCTGCCAGTATCCATCATCACCACTCGGGAGTCCTGAGAGTCGGTCACATCCGGGAGCCAACATTCCATTCACAAAACAAACTTTGTG
>JAOVVB010000049.1:19094456-19108328 GCA_028570985.1 Heterobranchus longifilis
ATCATACACGCTCCCCCACTCTGACACCAGTCTGTCATATGCAGTGCTCTGATAGGCTCAGTCACACCCTCAGTGATGGCACATAAAGAGGAGAGGTGGCAATGTGGCTGCAGCTGTTTCACAGCCTCTCTTGAATGGCTTTACTGACTGGCCAAATGTCCCACCTGTGTAGACAACATCAAATAAAGATACACACACTTCATTAACTATGCAAAGAGATAAAAATAACATTACATTCATGTGTTTGTAAACAAAAGAGCTGTAAAATGCAACAAAATGATAATCATAATGCTAATCTTGGTAGGCTAATTAGATTTTATTGTTAGTTGTTTTTTTTTCCTATTAGAAGATGAGAAAACACAAAACCGACCTTGAAGGTTATATGAATTGGACTGGGATTACAACAGAATTTAATTGCTGTCTGAGTGGTGTAAATAAATTGCATACATACATGTGCACATAAATAGATATACTGTATACACTATCTATTTATATAAATAAATACTGTACACTAATAAACACATAGCTAAATGGAAGGATGGATGAATAGATGGATGCATGGATGGATGGATGACCCACTGATTCACCTTCACGTTTTCATAAAGATTTTTTTGCCTACCTCCTGCTGTCAAGAAATGCAATACATTACCATGTGGTGATAATAGTGGTGTGTTTTTCGGTGTGGGTCCCAAATAAAGCAATCATGTCTGAATATCTCAAATAGAAGAAAGAGAGAGTGAAAGAGAGAACGGCTCAGCTTCTTGTCACTGGTCACATTCTCAGCAGAACATATGGATCACGCTCATAGCATTGATAACACAGAGACCCAAAGCTGTCAAATCTAGATACCATTTACACATTTATTTACCTAACACCCCAAACACTCACATATGTCAGAAGCTCAAAAATAGCCCTATCATTCCTTCCACTGGGTTCTGCATGTATGTGAACGAGGCTTAAAGAAAAGCACTTTGAGGAATGATATCGTTACCACTCTGCTCTGCATCTTCTAGCTAATCATTTTGATTCATGCACATTCACATTTCATACAAACTTCCATAATTTTCTTTTAATTGTGTAAAGCTGCTTTGTGACAATGACAACTGTTAAAAGTGCTATACAAATTAAATTAAATTGAATTTAATTGAATCTTTACTGACCAGGGGACGACTGGGAGAAAACATCAGTCCAGGAATTTGGATTAAGGTAAACCCTTAAATGGGGTAACGTAGTACGGGAAAGATCCTGATCTCATCATATCAGCCTTTCAGATATTTCAGGCATTGGACACATCTGTAGGGATTTATCTATTTAAAATAAATCTTGCTTGTTATCTACGGTATCATAGGACTGATGTACCAGAACTAATTTCACGAGCTAGTCATGGCTTGCCATTAGTTCCCTTTATGTAGCTTATTGAATTTTCTGCATGACTAAAGAGCGATAGCTATGTACAACAACAAAAGCAAGTTCTAAGCTGCATTTGACTTTAGCTATGCAGTACCTGTTTTCTCAGTTCTGGTCTCCATGTTACCACAAGCACAATTTGCTGAACAGGAATTCATTCCAAGTCTTTGATGGCAGTTTTTTTTTTTTTTTTGCACCATCTGTTGTTCTTTCTCATAATGCATTTATGCATTTTCCCTATATGCACCCACAAGCAAGGGGCATTGATGATTGAAACTTATGTCTACCGTAAGTCCACTGTATAATTGTGGTCATTCAGGACATTTTTATTTCATTTAATTATAGACATTGTAGTGCTACATGACACATGATGGCAAGGGGTTTTCACTGCCAGGATGCTATCACTGGTAACTTTTTTTCTTTGGAATAAATGACTACAGTTAGGGTTTCTGAGGTGTCCAAGTGATGGCGTGCTGCATAGAGACTGTGATGATGTCAGAGAGTGCCTATGAGAGAGAAGCATATAAAAAATGACTGCCTGAAAGTGAATTGTCTCACGGTGGAACTACTGGCACATGTTGATAGTAATAGTTGATAGTCACATATGAGGTATAAAGGCCTGGAATGCATTGGGAGTGTTGATGCACTGTGCCAAGGTGAAACCATTTAAGTACACTGTGGGTGGATGTTTGCCAAAAGTACTGAAGCTATTAGTAAAAACTTGGTTTTGTGGTTAAAAAAAAAAAAAATCTAGTTGTTTGGAGTCAACAAGTTTCATTATTAATTTATTAGTTTTATTTATGTACAATAGAGTATCTACTTTTATTTATTCAGTAACTTCAGTAAAGTTCATAGTTTAAGGTGTGTAATTCCATGAATATGGAGAATATTAAGGGGTTAAACAAGTCAATAGAGCAGGTTCTCTTTTTTTTATGTTTTTGTAAGTTTAATAAAATTCATAAAGTATCTGCAGAAGAAGTGTTATTCTTTATTATCTTTGAGACAATGCCAATGATTATAGTACGAATACCATCTACGGTTTTGTTGAAGCTTAATGCGTTTTTGTTTAAACAGAAAACAAGAGTTGTGTCTGCATCCATTTGTTACTACTTCCTGTTTACAATGCACCTTGGTTTGATGGATAGTCTTCGACCCACTTAGACTCTGTAAAAGGTCTGAACTTGAACATCTATGGATTTCAGAAGATTTGGCAAAATATAAACCCAGATTAACACATCTTTCTGTGTTTTGAACAAAGCACAAAACACAGTCTGTCAAAGCCTTTACCAGAACAGTGTTAAATCTCTTCGTCTTTACATTATGAGCTCAATTTTATGATCTTGCCTTTGGTAGTTTTGTAAAAAGATGATAATAAATAAAAAAACATTTGACATGGCATGTAAAGTTAAAACCACATACTGCTATATATTTACTGCATTTAGCAAGGTCAGTATGAAATTTGTAAATTATTTTGTGTTTATTTGAATGAGACGGAGAGATTTAAAAAAAAAAAAAAAAAGAGCAATTACTGTGGCTTATCAGGAGGAATTAAGGTGCTAGTGATCGTATCAGACGTGAGACCATGTTCAAAGAAATGTCAGCTCTTTTGTACGTGGTCGCTATTTGAGGCCAGACTCAGAAGAAATATCAACTCATGACACAGAAAATATCAAAATGACTCCCCCCCCCTGAAAAAAGAATTAAATAGAGTTGATTATGAATTGTAATGATGTTGTCAGTGTGATGGTTAGTGACCTGCAAAAAAAAAAAAAAAAATGAATGAAAGGTTCTAGGTTAATTAACTGTCTGATTTATCCACGGTCCTGGTCACAACTTTATTTCACACAGTCTATATCAGACTGTTTGGGTGGGTTTTTGGTTATCTTGACTTTCCCTATGAGCTCAACGCCGAATGCTTTGGTCAACATTATTTGATTGAATGAGCTTTTGCACTTTCCTTGACTCTCCTTTTCTTCATCATGTCATGTCTTAATATTTCAGTCCCTATTGTAACACATGTTAATAAACTGAGCTCATCCTCTTGGCGAGAGTTTATGAGTTATTAATCTCTCTCATCTCCTGCTTCCTGCTGTTCTTCCTGCTGTTCTTCCTGCTGACCCACAAAAGCAGCAAAGCAGGTTGGGAAAGATGGGCCCCATCCTTGCTACCCTTCCCCCCCTACTCCTGACCATGGCTTAACAAAACTGCAGCGTGTGCATGTGTGTATATGTCCAGATGTCCTTATAATTATAGGAATAACTGACTGTATTGTGTATTCACTATTCAATATTGAATGGCTGGTGTCCCAAAAAGAAATTTTCAAACTCATACTGTGTAATTTATTAAAATAAAAAAAGGAGCCAAAATGTGTCCCTTTGTTTTCTTAGGGTCAGGTAAGTGTAACGTAACTTTAATTAGGAAATTAACATGAATACGTGTATGCAGGTGTGTGAGAGCGGGTCGAATAAAAGACTTTTAGACAAAAGTCTACTCATTCATTCTGATTATTTCCCATAGTACAATGTCTTCTAGGGATTGGTAGATGATGTCTGCTGCTTAGATTCGTAAAGTTACATGGTACCATCTCTAATAGGAAAAGGCTCTGTTCTACACAGGGTTCTACACAGAGCCTTTATGGGCTTCCCCATAGCACTTTAGGTGAATTATTACATTATATATACATACATATATACTGTGTGTATATAATTAAAAATTACGACATGATAAGATTTTTTTTGGAGTATATATATATATATATATATATATATATATATATATGAGAGAGAGAGAGAGTTTTTTTTTTTTGGCTTAGTAAAATGTTCTCTAGGGACTGCTTACGGCCAAATGTAAATAAAAATAAAAATGTGACATTGATTTAAACTGTAATACTATTCTTGTTGCCCATCAGAGCTGCTCACTGTTGGCTGTTGTTTTCCTGTAGAGAGTGAATAGTGACATGATTTTGCTGTGGCTCTGAGTATGAATAACACCGTTTGGCCTACCTGGAGCTATACAATGAGATTATCCCTCTTCAGTGGAGCTCTATGAATGAATCCTCTATGGCGTGATGTAATGCATTTAGTAGTAGAAAGAGTCCCCAGTGTGATGGGCTGCACCTGCTGTGTGTGATTATGTGAGGGATGCTGTGGTCTGATTAGTAGCTGGCACTGACTTTGGCAGGCTGTGTGTGTGTGTCTGTGTGTGTGTGTGTGTGTCTCTGTGTCTCTGTGTGTCTGTGTGCGTGTGTGTGTGTGTGTGTGCGTGTGTGTGTTCTTGCGTGCACGTGTATGCGTGCGTGTGTGTGTTCAGGAGTCTTCCTTTCTGCTTCCTCCTTGGCCCAAGAGAGTCTTTGACCCATAATGGTACTCTCAATTCAATTCAATTCAATTTATTTATATGTTGCTATTAAGGTTGGACATTATAACAACTCTCCTTCTGTTTAGTTTTTTTGACAGTAGTTAAGAATATCTGAATTTAGATTTCTGATTTACTGAAGAAACAGATTTTGTATGATAAGATAAGATAGGTCTTTATTAATCCCGAAGGAAATTGTTTCTCCAGTGGCTGCATATTTAAAAAGATACAAATACAATAGGATAAGGAAAAAAGAGAGAGAGAAATAAAATACAATATAAACAGATATAAATAGAATAAAATTAATTTTTTATTCTATTTATATCTGACCTGTGTAATTAGTAAAATCAGCATTTTTTATGGAGGGGATAAAAAAATGAAAAAGACCAATAGTGCTCTAACCTCTTAAAGCCTATATTATTCTCTCTATCATTAAAACAGTTGTATAAACCTGGTTCACAAGAAGATCTGGATCTCTTTATTGCTACTGATACTGTTTTCCACTTTGTCATATTGTTCGACAAAATATTTAAGCTGGATTTTTATTCTCAGGTACTTGTATAATGTTATGTAATAAATTCTTGTAGAAAAAAATGTGTACAAAGGTTCTTTTGTCTGGACGAGCCAAATTGGCTATCCCAACATATAATCAATGCAAATGATGGGGAAAATGTTAATACAGTGGCAGTGTTTAGATCACCGCTAGAATTACAAGTAGTTGTTGAGTACGCATACTTCCAGAACACTAATTGTGAAGAGCTTTTTCAACTGAAATTGGGTTTTTGAGAGGCACTTGTGTCAGAGAGTTTGGGAATCTGGTTTTCAGTGGACAAGGTTTAAGTATGCGGATCTATTTTTCTCATTTTGTGTGATTTTTAAATCTCTCTCTCTCTCTCTCTCTCTCTCTCTCTCTCTGTTTGAGGCAGGTTTATGGTGTAGTAAAATATCAAGATATAATATATAATGAGCATTCCTTAGCTAATCTCCATCATAATTTACATTTCCCTTTAGATCCTAATTGTCCTTATAAGGAATTCTCTATAAGCTCCGGAGCAACGAGGTTAGCGACTATATGGATTTGCAGTGTAGGTTTCTGCATGAACACACCTGTTACTCTTCTGAGCTGTCAGGATATGGAGCCATTGAACTTTCTTTTTATATTGGAAGAGTCGGATGACACACATTAATCTGTGCTGATGTCCTTCAGCCTTTACTGAGACTCAATAAAAATGAAATAAATTTTCGTTTCACATGAATAACACATGGTTATTTTATTAAGGTGACATTTGATTATTTTACTGCAGGCTTTAATTGATTGGTTCACTATTGAAAACTCATTAATTTTACTTATTTATTGGCATCAAGTATTTGAGGGAAATTAAATGGGATTTACAAATTATGATGAATAGATGAGATGATGAGACTGAAGTGATGAGATAATAAGAGAGGGGTGGGGTGTGAAGAAAGCAGTTTCATTTACCTCCCCTGCTTAGGTTTAAATATCTGCATTCCTAATCTCTCTTTCCTGGAACCAATTATATAAATCCCATTAAAAGTGACGGCACATGCACACACAAACACACACACACACACACACACACACACACACACACACACATACACACATACACACACACACGCACCTTAATAATATCCAGTACCATTGTAAATCCAATTTTTTTATATCTATTATTTTAAAGGAAAATTTAAATAAATTGCAATAAAAATAACTTTTGTCTTAGTTAAACACAAAAACTAATTCTTAGGCCAACATTAATTTCCGATCATGCTGTATTGTTTCAAGACACTTACCTTTTTCTTTTTCTTTTTTTTTTACTAAAGTCAGTGGCCATTGAAATGGATTAGTGCTTTAACATTACAGTAGTTAAACCATGGTATGCTTTTGTGCTGTTGTAAATATTCAAATGCGTCAATTTTTTTTTCAGTTCACCAGTGTAGGATTCACTTCATATTTTAGACTAAATTCCATGGTAAAGTAAGTAAGATACCTCAAACCTTTAATAAGACATTATCATGTAGCTTTACTACTTTTGACGCTTGTGCTGTGAAATGGTGTTGGTTGGTTAGTTTTCCTTGTGCTTTGGGGTTTCCTCTGGATTCTACTCACAAGCCAAAGACTGAGTAGACTAATTTGCATTCCAAAGTTGTCCATATGTGTGAATAAGTGTGTGCCTTCAGTTGATTGGCACCCTATCCAGGCCTGTCCAGGCCTCACACGACCCTGTAGGGGATAAGCGTTATAAAGAATGCGTGAGTAAATCTGATTGGCTTGGTGTTGGTTAAATTTCTATGCATAGTACAGGTTATAATTCATATCACAAGTGGTGGCTCAATGGTAGGTTGCTGTGAGGATCAGATGGTCTGCTGTGGTGACCCCTTGACAGGGGCAGTCAAAAGACAACAACAAGTTTATTTCCTAATATGTCTTTCTAATATGTTTCTGCTTCTATAGTAATAACTCATTCGCAGGACCTTGGCTGGCAGCAATGTTATATAACTTCAATTAAATTCAAATAAATTTTATTGGTATAGTGCTTTTAACAATAGATAATGTTGCAAAGAGGCTTTGCAGAAATATAAATTCCAGATAAAATCAACATAAATTAGGAATAGATTCAAAACTTTGGTCAATTTGTCTCTAATGAGCAACCGGAGGCAAGGAAAAACTCACTGAAATGTTGTCAACACTAAAGAATAATAATAAACATATAATAAATGATTGGTTAGTTAACCAACAGGCTTTATAATAAAGGTTTCTGTAAAAAAAAAAAAAAAAGTCTTCCCTTTGTAACAGTAATACAATTTCTGACACAGGAAAGTGGTTTGGGGTTTTGGTAAGAGGACAAGCTGACAACTGTACTTTTTATCTTATTTACTTCCAACGAAATGGAAAACAAAAATACTGAGGCTTTTGAGGGAGTGACTGTTTATGACTGATATAATGTATGTAATAACAGGAACTAACTTTCTTTGCGGAAGTTCCACATCAGTAACCATAACTATAAACTGATAAAAACTGTTATATCATTCACTGAGTTTGTGATCTTTGGAAAAGAAATGCTAGGTGGTGAAAGAAGAATGAAACATAATTTAAAAAAAAAACTAAACAAGCACCTTCATGGTGGTAACAGCATCACGCCATACTATTGTGGATCATTTTCTCTATTTTGTGTTATTCGTTACTTATTATGCTGACTTAACAATATTACAGTTAATAGATAAATAGCTAGCTTGATCTGCAAAAGAGTATAGCTTTATGAATTCTTTGCGATGTTCTCATGTCCACAAAGAGCAGAATCACTGCTGTCATGGAATAAAGCCCATGTGGTCGCACTGGGTCCAGTGAAATGGAAGCTCTGGGGTTTTTCACCTCATTCTCCTCGGCCAGAGGGTGTGTGTGAAGGAAGTCTTCCACAGCTGACCAGACTGCGTAATTTAGTCTTTAGGCCACCCAGGCAGTCCATTCAGAGAGCCACTAGAGAGCATGGCCTGTACGATACCCAGTCACGCTGCTGGCCATTTTCCTCCTAATTACCAGGAGAAGTAAACAGCGAGAACGGAGGCAGGATGTTGATTTGTCTGATCGTATCTGCACTCAAAAGCAAAATGAGCAATTTTCGAAAATACCACATTGTTTGAAGATATGGGATTTCAACTTGTTCACACAAACAGAGAAAAAATGGCACATGAACATGAGCACTGCCCAACCAATTGAGCTCTCTCAGATCAGTGCGTGCATGTGCAGGATGAAACAGTGCTCACTAGCATCTGCATTCCCACAAATACAGAACAAAGGAAATTCTGGTGCATTTCCTTACGATAATAATCATTTTCTCTTTACCCGGACTTGCAGGAATGAAAAGAGTGAGATGTGGTAATTTGTACATGTGAAGTGTTTAAAACAAACCGAGGCTTAAATGCTTGAAACATTCTCATTGTAGTTTTATTAAAATTGAATAACTGCACCCTTGGATTAACATTATTTGGTGTTTGTATTTGGTATTTGGTGAGCCATCATACATACATGATACACTTAGTGTCATTAAAAAAGTAGACAAAAAAGTTTGGTTAAAAGGCAACCAGATGAAAATATTGGAAAAATATTATTGTGACAGATATGTGTTTAAAGTGCTGTCATGCCACCTAACACTAGTGAGAAATTAGAGAACTAGGGTGAAAAATGTTAGGTGTGCCCGAATGGCAATGTGTATAATAATAAACGAATAATTGCTCCATTATTTAACTTTCTGATGAATAATGAGAAGAGTGGGTTAGCATTACCGGCATTACTGTCTAAGCTCATAGGTATGCCTTGATTTACAAGGTAGATAACAAACGTCAACCAAAGCAGCCAAACAAGAAAGATTTGGCTAAAGAGAAACTGAGGGTGTATAAATGCATGTATAAGACTTGAAACACAAAGATTTATTAGTTCTAGTTTCATTTATTAGTTATTAGTTCTAGTTTCACAGGCGCAATTATTAGTTTGTGATGTAAAACAATACAGACCCCTTTAGTCTAGATAGTGGGTTCTCTATCAGATGTGTGTGAATGTCTGGCCATTCCACATTAACTAATCCTGTCACATCTGCCATTCTTTGAGTGAGTGTACATATAAAGGTCAGCAAATCTTGTCACAGGGGTGAATGTTAACTTTTTCTGTTAACACTCATAGTTCAGGAAAGTGAATGATTTTAGATAACCTCAAATTTTCTACAGATGGAGTGAAAAGATATGGCAACAAAATGAGCCTACCAGTGTTAGTTAGCAGATTCTGTGAACCCTCGTGTCTCCATTTAGGCTCAACCCATGATAAAATGTGTTTACTAACACCAAAAACACTCTACTAAGGCCAGATGTAAAAATAATAATAATAATAATAATATGGTGACATGGTGACTTAGTGGTTAGCGCCTTGCACTGCCAGGTCCTGGGTTCGATTCCTGCCTTGGGTATGTGTGTACTGTATGTGTTTGCATGTTCTCTCCATGTTTGGTGGGTTTCCTCCGGGTGCTCCGGTTTCCTCCTACAGTCCAAAATCATCTAGATTAGGCTAATATGAAAACGTTAATTAGCCTAATCTAGATGATTTTGGAGCACCCGGTTTCCTCCTCAACAGGCCCTAGTTGGACTTCAGAGGTTCCTGGATGGATGAATGGATGGAATAATAATAATAATAATAATAATGATAATAATAATATTAATAATAAATATAGCTGTGTTTTTGAGTATGGTTGAAATGATGCATCATGACCAGTTAAAGTAAAACAGACTTGAAATTTGGGGAATAGCCAGTAAATGTGCTAATATGTGTGTGTGTGTGCGTCTGTGTGTGTCTGTCTGTCTGTGTGTGTCTGTGTGTGTCTGTGTGCGTGCGTGTGTTGTATTTACATTTTTTGATCAAATATTTATACTTAATTATATAAATTTCAGAAACATGATTAAATCAAAATTTTAGATTCCACCTGAATTGTAAACTCAACTAAATTCAGTTTTGCATTTATATTCATTATGTTGACCTTCACAATTTTAAGTTTAATGACCTGCACAGCATCATTAAACTTAAAATTGCCGTTAGGGAACTAAACATTTTGTAACAGCTATGTTATGCTGTTATGTTCTGCATACATCGGTTTCGTCAATTTTTTTGATGAAATGTGTTGTTTGATGTAAATGTTGTAACTAAGCACTCACTGATGATTGTAGTTCTTCTGTTTTCCTAAATAAATTTACTACATTTACTACAAAAATAATGAAGTTTTAATATTATGTTTTAATGACATTAAGGTTTGTAATTTGGATTGTGATTCTGGCATAATCTGAACAAATTAAAAGTTGAATAAAAATAAAATGTAAAACCTAAAATTCAATGAATTCAATAAACTTGAAAGCTACTGCCCCAAAAAACATACACAGAATACTTGTATGCTTTGTGAGTTGGGAAGCTTTCTGAATTCATGAGAAACACACCTGACAGGCTGACAACACTTTAGACACCGGAGTTTCCCGTCTGTGCAGATGTTTTATCGACAGCTGCCAGGATGAGAGAAGAGCTTCACCAAATTTTACAAAAAGTGCTCTGACTTTAAAATCACATTTGTCATTTTTATGTGATTGTAACTCAATCAAAAGTCACTGTTGCGACTGTGGCTGATGTGGATGATGTCATAATGACAACTTGTATGTTTAGACCCTTAGTCAACTGAAAGGGAGAGACAGCAGGCCTACACGAGCCAGACTTCACCACTGCACTAGCCTGAGCTCTTTCCCTTCACTGGAGTCTCAGCATGGAAAACCCCAGAGATGCCAGCAATGATAGAAAACAGCACTGCTGATAATTAGTGTAAAAGAATAATAAAAAAATAAAACCCTGGGATTGAGGTGAGTTGCAGGAATAAGGGCAGGTTAGATACTTGGGTGGGTTTCATGCAAAGTGAGGCCTCGGCTCTGATTTCAGTGTGGACCAAACTGCTGATCCCTACCTCATGGGATTCTCACATTCCGAGACAGTGAGACTGCCCTTGCTAGTAGGCCTTGCCGAGCCTGGACACTCTCCAGAACCACAGAGCTGCTCAAATACATACACTATAAAGTAATAGAAATGAGACTGATATCATGCTGGGAATTAATGTTAAAACAGTGAACAATCAGTACCATTATATTGTGCATGAACACTGAGAAATGGCATGAAAACATAAACATCCCTTAGCAATAAGGGATGTTTACACTGCATTCACCTCAGCACTATGTTGTATAAATAATGTGATCACTGTTAAACAGAGCTGGTACTGTACCTGATATAACTGATATCTATCTTCATGCTTCCTGGAATGACTTCTTTTTGTAAAGTTTCTACTTTTACACATGATATCTATTGTGTGTAAGAGCATGCTTTGTTATTTCAGGGTTTCTGTATTAATATTCAGAGAGGCCTACCTTCCATCTGCATTGCTTTCCCGGTGATGCTCTGTGTGAGACGGAGAGAGAAGGAGAGAACAGAGACTGAGCATGTGTGTGTTCCTTAGGGACTGTTCCCATTTATGTTTCGCAGATTGTTTCCTTTTTACTTTCTGTACCAAGGCAGGTGGAATAAATTGCATCTGCCCTGTTCACTTATGACTGAATTTTATTATTTATTTATTTATTTATTTATTTTTGCAAGTGAAAGAGAAGAAACAAGGTGCGAATATCAACATTGCTCCACTCCTGTTTTTTTTTTTGTTTTTTTACTATTTTTGCATTTACATTAAAGGACCTAATGTTTATTTTTTCTAAGTACCAATTTTAGCCTTAGAATCATTTATTCTCTTTCATATCCTTTTGGATTTTAGATTTTCACTTTATTATTGCACCTTAAAACGTAAACAATGTATCTTTTTTGGATGATGTGGCGAACTCTTGACGGAAGCATGAGTTTTGAATTTTGTTAAAAAGTCCCTAAAAAAAAAATTAAATACACTTAAAAATCTATACCATACCTGTCATGCTGTTTTAAATATCTAAACACTATCTTCTATTGCTAATTCTAAATTGCTTTCATTCATTAATTTTAGGAACATTTTTATCCTGATCAGAGCCGCAGTGTATACAAAATATATCAAAGACATAACTGGGCATGAGGCAGGATGCCAGTCTATCACTTGGCACCATACACACCTGTATTCACATCTAGGACTAATTTATACTAGCTAAATAAAACAGCAGTGCAGCCTTGAGCAATGAGATTATTATGCTATTCAGTGCACCACTATTTCACCCCAATCAAACAAATTAATATTTGTTCCAAAATATTTTTACAATTCAATAGAAATATTTGAAATAAAAAATATAGGGAAGAATGACATATTAGCAATCGTTTAGAGTAAAATAAAAAAAGCCTAAACCCTAGCAGCAATATATATATATATATTAAGACTGCTGAATTCTCTGTTGTGCATAAATATAGAAGTGGGTATAGATAGAGATAGCAGACAGATGTAAAAGACAGAAAAGAGAAGAACCGAGAAAATTTGATGTGCTGGTTGATGTGTTTGGCAGACTGCACACAAACTCACTCAGCTGTGATAACAAGGCCTCATTAGTGCACTGCATCACAGCTCTCTTCACCATGACATGAGGACATGAGGCACAATGATTCTCCATGTCCCATATAGTGTCCTTTTTAATTCTCCCAGTCACCTTTTCTTTACTCTGACTTTTGAGGTTTAGGTGTTACCTATTAGTCTGTGTATATGATTCTCTCTCTCTCTCTCTCTCTCTCTCTCTCTCTCTCTCTCCTGTAATGATGCTTCATTATCGACAACATCTGCGGTGTCTGACACATGAAACAAGCTGTTGATATTTACCTGCAGCGCATCTAACACATACATACACACTCTTTTACACACCTACATTCAGTAGCATACTGTTTTAAGCAGGCTAACGAGAGGATGGTCATGATGTCCTTCGATGTCCTCAACACACTTGGACACGTGACAAATGAACAGCAGTCCAGACATAAAGTAAACAGCAGGTCAAAGGATTTCCACTCCTTTTGAAATTCCTAATGAATAAAAATATCAGCTAATTAGTGGAAATTAGAATTACATCTAGCCTGAATTTTAATGAAGGTCAAAAAGAGACTGGATTAATGAGATGAAATTTGTGTTGGACTTTGTGGTGTAGCTAGACAGGGTTTTGGCCAATTATCTCTGCAACAATATTATCATTAGCTTGTATTGCAGTTTATTTAGGCTGGTTTCTGTTAAATCTTTTTTCCCCTTCCCAACAAAGCATACATTGGAACAAGGAAGCGTATTTATTTAACTCTGTGTTTTTAATTGTCAGATCTTCAAACAGAAAGGGTGTGTAAGAGAAATGCACTGACTCACACAACTGTATATTAAAATGAGGTCAAATGCTTTAGAAAGTGTATTCTTTTTTATAACAAATAAGTCTTTCTCAATTACCATATTTGGTTGTCCTTGTTTCTCCCTATATGCATTGTCTCTTATGTCTCATTATATGAATTATATATCTCTTACTGGCACATAAATGAAAAGTAATTTTAAGGACTTATTGTGTTCTTATTCTTAATCCATTAGACTCTTT
>JAOVVB010000049.1:19108428-19119863 GCA_028570985.1 Heterobranchus longifilis
ATGTTCAGTACAACAGCACAACCTCAAGTGTGATATTGCTTTTATCCAACAGTTTATCCAACATAAACACCATCTATTCCACCAGTACATATCCTTCTGCGACTGAGAGTCAGAGTTAAAAGTTATTTTAAATTCTTACTGGTACTATGGGGCCAAAAGGTGAGGAGAATAAAACATAGAGGTGGTGGACAGGTCCTTTAAATCTCGTAAGTTTCTCTTTATATTTTCACTTATTACATTTTAGAATATCAGCTCTGTTAACTATCTGGTTCCGAGGTTGAATCTTAATTGGTGTTAAATGGAAAGCTAGTGATCACGGTTGGAGAGTAATTTGGAGAGTTTAGCCTTGTGTTAGGAGTTAATTTGCTTTGTAGCCAAAAATAAATAAAAACACAGACAGTTCAGAGGCATTTTGGAATGATATATAAGCAAATATTAGGAAGTCAAAGTGTTTTTGTAAGACGAAATAATGTTATCGGATGTATTGTCTTGCTGAAGTGCTTCCATGACTGATTTAAATGTGGGTCAGACAGACAGATCTTACTTTCACCCATGTTGCGACCAACAGTTAGTGTAATTAACAGTTATTAGAACACCTGGGTTCTAAAGAGTCATACATATAGTTGGTGTTACCGTCTATTATCACCACCCATGGAATGCATCTTGTTCAATCTGATTGGTCAGATCTAATTGTTGTATAATATACAATAATAATTCTCTGAAACACTGAGAGGAAGGTAGGAATACACCCTATATGTGTGACACCAGTCCATCACAGGTCATCACAGGTCATGCACTCGAACACTGATAAACACTGGGGATCCAGTGCCATCAAAACACCTACTGACATGTTTCTGGGAGCTTGGAGGAAACTGGAGAACCTGGAAGAAATCTGTATAGTCGCAGAGAGAACAAGCAAAACTTAAACATTAGCTGTTTGCTCACTAATGAACCAGGGTGACTGGATCAACAATTTTAAATAATAATTGTGCATAATTATGCAGGCACATGAATTACACTAGAGGATGAAAGTCAAGGCTTTCTGATACCCATCAGAACACTCAGATAATTATTGACTAAAAGGACATGCTGTTGTGTTTGCGCTGTTATAAATGACTTAATTACCCCTTTACTAACACATCCAGTAATGACTGATACTTATACTAAGCATGAACAAATAGCAAGGGAGGAGAGAAAGTACAACTGTCATTTTAACAGAGTACGTAAGTCTCATTAAGCCCAATTTGTAAGAATCCTTTTTTTCCCTAGATGTAATAATTAGCCTTTATAAGTTTAATAACCAATAATAGTTTGGTCAAAATGCAGCAGTTCATGTTCATTGCTTTGCCTGGGCCCATGCCCTCCTCCGGAGTGTAATTCTGTGATATCCAAGCTTGCTAAGTGGTCTCTATATTAAGTTCTCTGTGTGAAGAGAGTTTTGAGATTGACGAGCGCTCTCATGGCTGCACATGTCTCTAGAGTTATAAACAACTGTTCATGCATTTATTTTTGGAGTGCAAGTACCCGACTCTCAAACATCAAAGGAGAGCAGCAGTATATACCCAGCTCTAGATGGTGTGTGTACATGCGTGTGTCATATGGTTTGCATGTAATATTGCCATGCAGTCAATCTTTTTCTGACCTAGAATTTACCACGGAGCTGCTCAGCTATGCCTTGTTTTCCTAAAAAGCAAACTCATGAGGAATACAGAGAGTTTATGGGGTTGCTTGGAAAGGAATGTGTGGCAGTGCTTTTATTGTGGTTGCAATTTACCTGACAGTTAGCAGAGTGCTTTGAAAATTACAAATTGCTCCTTTAATGATGCCGTTACTCTGATTTTAAATAGTGTTAGTGAGGGCGTGAGTGTGTACGTTTTAAATTATTTAATTAAATCAACAATATACTGTAAAAACAAACATTATGAGTCCTGAGAGGAACACAGGGCTAAATTATTATTATTATTATTATTATTATTATTATTATTATTATTATTATTATTATTATTAACTACTTTAGGATAATTTTTAGTACCTTAGGATTATAGCAGCAGATGTGGAACCACACACGGCTACAAAAACTGATTATTTTTTGCATTGTTTTACAACTGTGAATGAGTGTGATAATCTGTGTGTATAGTACTCCTTTCCCAACCAATGCGAAGTGTTCTTAGGATAGGTTCCTATTCTATATATACACACACACACACACACACACACACACACACACACACACACACACACACACACATACACACAAACACACACAGTCATATGTAGAAGTTAGTGTCCCTCTTTTTATTCTGTGTTTTTGTGTAAAAGGTAATAAAAATCATGTAACTGTAGTGGGTCATAGACAAATACAACTCCAGATGAACAACAACAACATGTAACTTTTTCCATTGTGCCATTTTTTATTTAATAAAAATGAAGCCAAAAAGAAAAAAAACATGGGAAACACCCAGTACCCTCTCATGATTCAACAGCTTTTATGTCCACCTTTAGCAGCAACAACTTGAGGCAATCCTTTCCTGTATGACTTTATCGGTCAAAAGTTGTTGTTCATTTGAGGTTGCATTTGCTTAAGACCAGGCAAATAGACCAAAAAGTACAACCAACAAATAGAGTTAAAAGAGGGGGCACTAACTTTTACACATAAAATAACACACATACACACACATATTTCTCCAAAATACCTTTAGTATCTATCCATAGCTTTCCTTTTCATTTCTTCTAACCTCTGTCTCTCTCTAACTTTTCTCCATTTATCTGCTTATCTTCCTTGAATCTGCTTGTCTCCTTTCTACAGTTCTGATGTCCCAAAGGAGCGCTTACTGAGCCAGCGTTATAAAAAGAGAAAGAAATGGAGAAAAATAAAACAAGATGAAAAGACTGGGTAAGCTATGAATCATGCAGGTGAGATAAACAAGGATAGCTTGAGATTTGGGACTACAGAAAAGGTGAGAGCACGAGATTTACTTTTTATTTTGCCCCATTACTGTATATCAACAAGAATTACAAAAAAACACCTCTGATCTATAAATGCTCATGGGAATATGCACCCGATAAACATTGTGTACTGCAGAAATTATATTTGCACTTTAGTTCACTATACTTCTTTATTCACCCTCTCTTCTGCTTTTTTCCTGCCCAAGGCCTTTTTTCTGAGAGTAATCAACTTTTTCTTTGAGTTATCAAAAAAATAATTTCCACTTGTTACTATTCTGCAGCACCATGGAAAGATTTAATATTACTACCATAGGAAGCATGCCAGTGACTGTACTTTTCCTCCCAGAAACTTTAATGAAAAATGGAAACATGTGGCCCTATATGAGCATCTCATTTCTCTGTGTTTCAACAATTGCTGTTTACTTTGGAGAATGCTAATGAGTGTATTCTGTCTTCCTAGCACCGAACCATTTCTCTCTAAATGCAAGCAAATGGGCCAACCCTAGACTACACTGCAAGGGATATTTCCTAAACAGAACAAAGGCAGAGATACAATACAGGTATACAGTCCAAGATTGACATTTCAGACAGCCCATTTGTGAGTCCATGAAATCAGGAAACTTAGAGTTTGAAAACTTCTGGTGAAAAAACTAATTAAGCAGTTTTGATTAGTGCATATTTGAGCTCATATGGGGTGTGCATGGAAAAACTCCAGCCATTGTTAATATAACGGAAACGGTTTTGCTTGACAACGATGTAACCTGGTGGCCAAGACAAAGTGTACTGGAATGTCTTTTAGGTAACGATGCAATGAGTACAGCACAAAGTATGTGTGGCACAAATGCTTCAAATATGGTTGAAAATCTGTTAAAAGTGATCCATGTTCTGGAAGCCCTGCAACAAGAAGAATACCTGAGAATGTTAAATGTATAGGGGCTGCAATCAACAAAGACCAGTGACTGACAGTGCGTGAACTAGAAACTGTCCTGTGGTTCCCAAAATCAAGATTTTAATGCAGGATCCTTGAAGAAGATTGAGGCAACCTTGTTCTTACCTCTGAGTGTATTTTTCTGTTTTGTGAAGTAACATGTAACGCAATTCCAAAAAGCTTCTTAGCCCTCTTCATGTGTGTCTGAGGAAGCATAGTTCAGGTAGAGACGATAAAATTTCAGTATGAAGGAACGCATTAGAGAAGAATTTTGAATATCCACTAGGTTTCCTAGAGCCTCAGAAACAAAATGCTTGTTGAGCTGACAAATTACTTTTATGAAGCATTTCATGTCACTAGAAACTTTGTGTACTATACTGAACTTTTAACATCAATATCATTATTTCACACACATACTTTTACAATATAACCTGTCTGGCAAAAATTGTCACGATTATAATAGGGTCAAATGGCTGGCCTGCATAAGGATAAAATAAAATACATAGACCTTTATTCATCCCACAGTGGGGAAATTTCTACATTGTAGCAGCAAAAAAAAAAAGTGCAAACATAACGTAGGGACAGTACAATGTATAAACACAAAAGAAAAAAAACTAACATTATTAAAACAAATATTTATACACTATATATAATATATATAAATCAATATAATAGTATATATAATCAATATAATAGTTACACTTTCACTCAAACTGCAGTAGGTAATATAATATTGCACAGTTTAAAATGGTGTTATTGCACAATAATTTACGCTATTGTACCTATATTGTGAAATATTGTAGCTATATTTAAGATATTGTAACTATTATAACCATTCTGTAAAATGTAAGACATTGTAATAACAGTATATTGTACCAACAGTATATAACAGTAATAACAGTGTGCGTGTTACGGTGACTGGGTCACTGTGAGCTGCTCTGATTTTACAGTTTAATAGCAGGAAGGGAGAAAAGACCTTCGTTATCGCTCCTTCAGACACTTAGGATGTAACGATCTGTCACTGAAGGAGCGGCTCAGAGATGAAACTGTTTTATACGGGGGGTGAGAGTCATTCTCCAGCAATAATGAGAGTTTAGCTACCATCTTCCTTTTTCCCACCTCCTGTACATTGTCCAGGGGAATCCCCAGAACTGAGCTGATCTTCTTTATCAGCTTGTCCTGTCTCTTCCTGTCTGCAGTAGAGATGCTGCTGCACCAGCAAACCACTTCTTAGAAGATGGCTAAGGCCACCACAGAATCAAAAAAAGGTCTTGAGTAGTGCTCCATGCACTCCAAAAGACCTTAGTCTCCTCAGCAGATACAAGCAAAGCAACACAAACATTTAAAGAGATCGTGAAGTTATTGGAATTGAATCTACATTATTAAACACATTATTAAAACCTGGAAGGATAGTGCTGAGTCCATCAACTTTGTCAAAGAAATGTGGTCAGGAAAACAATCCAAATGGATTGAGATCACTAAAGACAGTAGAAATCACAGCTATGTTTAATAGTGAGACAATTTTTACATGGACAATGTGACAAGAACTCACATGATTGGGACTGCTGTGTGGCCATAAGAAATCCACTTGTTAGTAAAACTAATCAGAAAAAAAGGCTTCAGTGTGTTATCGAGCACAAGGATTTGATTTGAAGATCAGAGTGTCCCCTGTTTAAGAAGGCAGTATTATCTAGGGTTACTTCAGTTAGTAAGTTAGTTAGTGACTCAGCACTGTTGTGTGGTAAGAAAATGTAAAATTCAAAAATGAATCAGATTTCAATTTGGAATTTTTAAACAAATAATGTTCAATATCTTGAATATTTATTAATTACTAATTTAGCTCTCAGATTTCCCTTTATTCCTAACCTCTTCTATTAAAGCACAAGTTCTGACAATGTGATGATGGATTTGATCGATATGATTTACTAAATATATATATTTGTTATCATTTTTATTTAATTAGAAGCAGATACAAAAGAGTTTTGGACTCTTCTAGAATCATTCTAGTGATATCTATAGACATGAAGTGATCTATATCACCTGAAGTGACTTCTGTGCTGTATTTATCATGCATAACTTGTAGTCACTGGCAAATAGAGTCGCCCGAAGTCATATTTAAAAGCTGATTAATTCACATGGGACAAGCTGAGTATTTATGCATATTCCATTGTAAGCTGTGCTATATTTACATTTCTGTCACAGGCTGATTGTCTTCTCCCTTTTTTGTCTCCTGTCTTATCCTCAGCCACCGGTTCTGTCTGGCTATTAAATCTCCCCTCTCTCTAGGAGGTCCCTTTAATTAAATCTATGGCCAAAAACGCAGAGAGAAAATGCCCCATTAATCAAACAAACCTAGTTCAGCGCTTGTGTTTTAACTCCACCTCCCAGTCTCGCCTCCCTACCTCCCTTTCAGGATTTGTTCATTCTGTCTTTTGTTTTTTTCCTCTCTCTCTCTCTCTCTACCCTCTATTTCTACTTTTTTCCCCTAATATTTAGTGCACACTTAGATGTATTTCTTTACTCTCACACATACACACAGGCTGCTTAGTTTTAACTCCAGGCTTATATTTTTCCACTGAGAGATTTAAACTGATGGATTTTATTTTTTCCATGGTCAAAGGAGTCACATGGTGGATTTTTGAATGTTAATATATATTTTGAAGCACTGCAGTCAAGTTAAGGAGTGTTAGTAGTGCCGCTGTGCATGTCATTTAAAAGTAAAAATAAGCAACAGCAACAACAACAAAAACTATAATTGTTGTGCAAATGTGTAACTTTCATGCTTTAACACACCCACAGAACATGCTGTGCCGAGGAGGTCATGCTATATGTCACTGACGTTTTGGTGACACTATGTCCTCTCAGTGAACCATAAAATCAATACGAATTTCCCAGGTCCTGGTTCAGCAGACTGATTAACTGCCATTTAGTATAAGACTTGCAATGACTCTATATATCTGAATATTTTTTAAACATGGAGAAATCACTTTAGACAACATTATCAATTTTACAAGGAAAAATGCTGTATTTTCCTCTTAAACGAGTAACAGGTTTGAAAGTAACTGGGTTTAAATTTTTAGCAAAGAATTAACTAGTGTTCAGTGTAAATGGCTTTAGAATGTCAGTCAACCTATATCCTATTCTGCTTATCCTGGTTAAGATCTTAGGGCACAAGGGATGTATGGGGTGCCAACCCATCTCAGGGCATAAGCACACACGCTGCACTCCAGCCATACACTATAGGCAACGACCCCGTCATCGACACGCCTCCGCCCTCGTCACAGGGGATTCCCCCACACAGCCTGGTAAGACCCTCTTTCACAAGCACGGCTTCTCTTCTCTGCTCCCGCTGCGCCTGCAAGCTAAAGTTTTCAAATAAATTACCTGTCTGCTATTGGGTTCAGTCTGGTCCCTGACATAAAGTCCACATACACAGAGCGGAGACTGTGTTGTTGTACGACTTAGACAGACAAAAAAATGCTATGAATATGTTTTCAAAAAATATATTTTTTCAAAAATAAATCATTATTAATACTCACAAATCAGCGAGACACAAACAAAGGACCCCAATAGTGAAATCTTATTTCCATTTCTAATGTTCTTGTGACTGCAAATTCGTTGTGGACTCCATATTTAGCTTGTTGAAAGTTCTGTAAGCAGGAATGTCTTCTTATGCAAAGTACAACCAGCCTCGAACTCCAACCTGAGATTTCCTCTCTTATATGCTTACATTTTATCCTCCAGTTACACATAATAAACTAAAAACATGAGCCACACTCGCAAAAGACATTAATAAAGTGTGATCACAATCCATCAGCCACAAATGATCTCTGGAATGATGGGATTAATCACCCACATGTAAGTGTACATGGCTTGTAAAGTGAATGATTGGAAGTTGCACAACTTGCATAACTATCTCAAAGTTTCCAAGAAACGTTCCATCTCTGCTAACCCACATTTGGACACCTCCTTAAATCAGAACGGTTTAAAGAGTCATGGACCACTGATTTTTACAGCATGTAAAAACAGTTGGGATGAGTGCTATTGGAGGTGGTGTGTCGGTACAGGGTAGGTGTATGGCTCCCATGTGGAGGCCATGACAATGAATTTGATGTGGGGCTGAAGAGCTGTAAGAACTGATTTCCCCTCCATATTCCCTTGCCTGACTTCTGCCTTCTGAAAGGAGCCCCATTGTGAGGGGGCTTCATGTCACAGCACTGGGGGCACGGAATGCCCGGGCGCCTTACAAAGACGTTCCTGTTCACATTTAACCCCCTCCCCTCATCATTTTTCTCTCTTTGCCTCTCTCCTGCTACTTTTTTTCCCCTCTCTCTCTTTTTCACTCTTTCTACCTCCTTCCCTCCCACACCCTGTTCTGGGCCATGGCCTGAACAAATACAGCCTAAGTGATAGATGTGTTCCGTTACATGATCCATGCCGCACTCAGCTTGCCATGATTAGAGGGGAGATCAGACAAAGAGATGGGAAGAGAGACAGGCAGAGAGGCAAATCAAAGAGAACAGGCAGACAGATAGTGAACAGGAATGTAAAAGGAAGTTCATACATTGGCCACTTCTCATTTGCCTCTCTCTCTCTCTTTTTTTTTTAGATATGCTCTTTACATACAGAAAAAACTTTATACAACTATATATATATTCTACACCCGCATGGACCAAAGGCCAGCCTGTCTAGTTTGAATCCACAAAAAAAAAAACAGTACAACACAAACCCTTAAAAAAAATGCAAAAAAAAAAAAAAAAAGGTATCAGAACACCCAGCAAATCACAGCCTGACATTCACGGGGCCCAACAGGCAAAGAGTTCAAGATTGTTGATCCGGCCTCAAAATGCCAAACAAACAACCCCGATCCATGGAGACTCCACCCCGCAAACCCACACTACCCAAAGGATAAGCTGCAGAGATCTGGTGGAGCCACACCTCAAGTGGCCAGATCCTCTTATTATATAATAATAATAATGATATTCATTAATAAAACACAAATAATGGAAAGTCTGAAATTTGATTCATATTTGTCCCGACTGGAAGCTATTTAAAAAAGAATCTAGGGCTCAGCATCATGGTGGGAAGTGCTACAATATGGCACTATGGCAAATAGTCTGCTGAATATTTCTGCCATTAATCAAGTTAATTTTGCAAAGTTGTGGTGAACCACAAGACACCAAACAGACGATCCAGCTCAGAGTAAAAAAAAACCACAACTTTGCTGATGAATGCAGTGGTTCTGATGTTCTTGAGAATGAGAAGAGACGCACTAGGCTGTGTCTGTGGTTTCTTTCCATTTCAACTTCTGTTTTGCTCTGGATTTTACTGCTCAAGGCTCAAGCTTTTCTATCCCAAGCCAATGTAGTCAAGCTCTCAGAGCAAGCTATAGGGTGGTTTGTTTCTGTGTCAGTAACCCATGATGTGATCTCACTGATGACTGCAATGGAGTCAGAATGCCTCTATAAAACTTAAATACCTCTGGAAAAATCCCACTCTAAAACTCTTGAGATCCAATTCATAGCAAAAATCACATTATTTGATCTAAAACCTTTAAAATATTATGAAAAAGGAAGTGTTGTGCATGGGAATTTGTGATATCACTAAATAAACCTTCTTGGTTTGGAAGACTCACATCAGTAATGATAGGAATCGTGTTTCTGAAATCATGTAAAAAAAAAAAGAAAAAAAAAAAAAGCTAAGCTTACTTAAAGGAAGAACAAAAATCATCTGTTGCCTGGTCTGTCCAGCTGCCTAAACACAAGCTAGGCTGGACAGACTGGTTGTCCAGCTCCAGCAGCTGAGAAGTGCTGAAAGATGGAGCCAGTTTCTAAACTACCAATAGTAATGTAGTGTCTTAGATGAGTTGTTTTTAAGAAAATAACACATGGGAAACATTTACATATTTCTTGATTAAATTCGCAATGTAAGAAGAAAAGGATCTCAAAAATCACTTATAGTACTAATCAGGAAAACAGCCTGCAGTACAACCTCATCCTCAGAATGATTAGACTCACCTGGATTTTTCTACAGGGCTTTAATTGTTAAGGTATATTTTGAGTATGAGATTGTCTACTAAAGTCCAAACTTAGATTTTGGTTATAATCAAAAAGTGATTCCTTGTGTAAATTTAAATTAGCTTCTATTGACCACTTTGCACCTACCAAAACTACAGATAAGCTGGTCAAGCTGGTAGACCGTCTCTCCTTATTGTTTGGTCAAATTGCTCTAATAATGTTTTTTTTTTCCTTTCAGATTACAGAGTACTTCGGCCTTGCACCTCTAGATTCAAGGCTAAACTTTAAGGGCTTAAATCCTGCCTCTGGGTGTGTGTGTGTGTGTGTGTGTGTGTGTGTGTGTGTGTGTGTGTGAGAAGAGTGTAGAGTGTAGAGTGTGTGTAGAGTTGTTTTCCCATGCTTGGTGAGTTTCTTCTCCGTACTCCAGTTTTCTCCAAAGACATGCAGATTACACTAATTGGCATTTCCAAATTGCCCACAGCGTTTATTTGCATGTGTGCTTTTGCCCTGAAATAGATTGCCACTTCATCTAGGGTGTATCCTGTCTTGTGCCTGAGTCCCCGGGGCTCCGTGACACTGTACAGGATAAGCGGTATAGGAAACGAGTAAGAGTGAAGAGTAATTACCTCGGCGTTGCATTACTAGTCAAAAGTAAAAAGGTTTCTGAATTACTGTCTAAATTTAATGATTGTTAATAAAACAAAAATGCTAAGCCAATAAAAAAAGTAAAAAGTTCTGTACTTTATTTATCCAGATTTAAGAATCTGGAAAAGCTGCTGGCAAGTTAACCATTACTGTGTTTTGCCAGCTGGTAGGTGGTCAGACTAAGCTGGATTTTTTCACAGCTTGCAGGGATGGCCAGAAAAAAAGGAGCATGTTTCCTTGTGTTCTTATGCACACTGTATTCAAATACTCTGCATTTTTTTATGAAGTTTAACTTCTGGAGGTTTTTTTTTATTTTTTTTTTTTACAGTTGCTTAGTTTATTAATTTATAAATATACAAAATGCGAACAGGCTGCTCTTTGTGAAGTGCCATGTCAAAGTTAAGTGAGTGTTGTTAATGTTCATTGGTACATAGGTAAAAAAAAATCACCACCATTCAGTTTTAACATTCTTCTAAATGAATCACTATTGACAATTTCTCTTTTTATAAAGAAGGCATTTCTCTCTCTCTCTCTCTCTCTCTCTCTCTCTTTCTCTCTTTCTCTCTTTGAGACACACATACACACACAAATGTACACAATATACATTACTCAAACATAAACATTTCGAAACCACCCACTAAACCTCAAGCTGAAACATTCGCATACACACAGCGACGTCTGAATCAACCAAAAACTCAGCTATTTGTTTGCACAGTTGCTGAGTATGTCAACTTTTCCATCCACTGGCCACACTGTCTCCACTGATGAGAGGTGGTCAGTCTGAGGTTCATTTAAATAATGTGGAAAATGAGAGACAGATGAATCAAGTGTGTGTGTGTGTGTGTGTGTGTGTGTGTGTGTGTGTGTGTGTGTGTGTGTGTGTGTGTGTGTGTGTGTGT
>JAOVVB010000049.1:19146330-19161500 GCA_028570985.1 Heterobranchus longifilis
AAACATTTTGTGTGACAAACATGCAAAAGAATAAGAAATCAGGAAGGGGCAAATAGTTTTTCACACCACTGTATAGTAAAACATCCTGTGTTGAATTAACACTTCAATTCCAACTGGACCTATATACAGTAAATACTCTGTTCATCCATCTAGGAACCTCAGTAGCCCAACTAGGGACTGTGGAGGCCATTGGTGACCATTGTATTTATTCCTATTTGTACGACCATGGTAGGACCTCCGGTCAACACTCACAGACGCATTACACACTACAGGCATTTTGGAAACACCAATTAGCATAATCTGCATGTCTTTGGACTATGGGAGGAAACCTACCAAGCATGGGGAGAACATGCAAGCTCTTTGCGCACAGGCCTGACACGGAAATCGAACCCGGGACCTGGAGGTGCACTGGCGATCGTGCTAACCAAAACACCACTGTGCTGCGTATATAAACACTGTATGTTGTTAATTCAACACTGGGAATTTTGTTATTTGTATGTAATTTTAATATTGTATAATATTGGAGTTAATACTGAGTATAGAATATACAATAAAATAGCAAAACATTAAACGATCAGAATGATAGGTGATGGAGCAACATAAGTCTACAAATCTGTACCTGCGGCTGGAATAAGATAAAAGAGAGGGGTCTCAAGATCCCTCAGAACATGAAGAAGGGGCACTGCATTAACCACTACTTCCTCTGAGGTAGGGCAAATCAGTCGAGTGAAGCCCAGAGCAGAATAAACACCACAGCCCACAGGGTATTAGAAACCCAGCCAAAGCTCAACCAGGTACAGACCTACCAACCAAGTCACAAGCCCAGAGCTCACCCAGCAATAATCAGCAGTACTTGATAGAAAAAATCCTCAGATCTTGTATACCAAATTCTGCCAGAAAAAAAAAGAAATGGCAGCGATCAACACAGTCAAACGTTTGGATACGAGTTTGGATTCATTTTCTACATTATAAAATAAAACTTATTTATTTAATTTTTATACATACAGTAGGGTGTGTTTCCATTTTACTGTACTCTATCTGTTTTGTTTCCATGCACAATATGTCGGACTAATCCAGCACCCCCTCCAACCGGATATTATTTGAGCGGTGGACCACTTTCACAACACAGCCATGAAGCCAAAATGGTATTCAGATGTTATGTGGGTAAATCATGGAAGCCTTACAGCTTTATAGTCACTGGTTTTTATCCTGATCTGAGGTTGATGTCTTTGTGGAGTATTGTGTGTTCTTCCCTTGTTTGTGGGGTTTCCTCTGGATTCTCCAGTTTCCTTCTTCGTATCTCTAGACTGCTCCTAGGGGAAAATGATTGTGTAATGTGCATGGATTCCAGTAATGGTTTGGCATCCCCTATCATGATGTAATTCTGGCGTTTACCCAGTGTTCTGGGCTCTGCATTAACAGTGATTACTAAAGGCAATGTGATTAGTGAAGAAGGATTGGTGATTGGATTCTGAACTGATTCGGCGTGCACAAGCTTCCGAGTGATGCAACAGGAATGCATTTTTATGCTGTTACATTATCAAACGCTGCGTGTAATAAAAACCTCCTATCTGCCTTTTAATCCAAACTCTGCAAGTGAATATGTCTTGCTGACTTACACCAGTCTCAAAACATGAGAGCTGTCTGCGCGCGCTATTTAGTCTCAAAACACAAGTGTTAGAAACCACGTGTGCCCACATTAGAAGCTGCACACACTCACAAAAAGCTGTCTGTCCCATGGTTGCAGTTGCTTAACACGGTCTCAAGACTTTGTAGGCATTTGAGGTGGTAAGACATTGCAGTTTCTTTAAAATTATACAGGTGGTGCACTCTTAACTATTTCCACATCCCGTGTAGTTGAATTTAATTATTAGCTACATTTGTTTAGAAATATTAATTATGGCTGATGACAGAGCTGAAGTATAAAACCATCAATATTTTGAGATGTGTCTGCTATTTATGCTCTGTAAAGCCGTCATAACGGCTCTAATCTGAGGTTCAGTTAATTGGTGATTTTTTTAGGCTGGTAGCTCTAAATGAACTTCTCCTCTGCAGCAGAGGTAAGTGTTGGTATTTCTTTCCTTGGATGGTCTTCATGAGAGCCAGTTACGATTTTTGCAAATGCACTTGACAGTACTGTTCTTGCAAGAACGGGTTCATAACAGCTGACCTTCATGTCTTAAAATAACAACTGACTGCTGTTGCTGTTGTTGATTCATAGTTACGTTTAGGCATTTGGCTGAAGTTTTGGCTCTGGATAAGAGCCATGAGGTAGGAGAGGGGGAGTAAGGACAACTCCAAGGGACCCTGAGTGGGGTCCTTTAAAAGTGTCATAACAATTGAAAAGGGTTGACTTCGTCAACTTGTTTCTAGCAGTGCCCCTTTACCCAATAAAACAGACAATTAGTGTGCATAGAGCACACCTTCCAGTGTTTTTCTAAACCTAAACCAGGCTCATTGTGGCAAATGTGGATTTACCTCATGAAAGTTTTGATATTCTGCACTTCAGATAAAAACATTTTATCATCTAAAAACTATCTTCATTCGTTTATCAATTTTTTTTATAGTTCTGAAGAAGAGGAGGGCTCACACAACAGGGGTGTGCCACACAAGTGGCAGGGTTACTCATGTACTGTTAAACCAGTGAGCATTTTCCTTCCGCAGCCTGTTCTTCAGGCTGCACTGGGCATAAGCCATGGAGTTCTTTTGACAAAAGGTACGTTCCAGTCATATTTATTTACATTTATGTTTGCTCAGTTTTGAGAGATATTGATTGAGCTCATGTACTCAGCTTATTTTTAAATTAACTTGGAGTTTTTTAAGACTGACATGTTAAATATTGTCTTGTCCAGATGGCCTTGTCTACAGCTTTGGAGAACTTCCATGGAAGTGTGACGTAAAATCCCAGACAGTCGAACCTGTGCTGGAAAGCTCTTTAAATGGCCACCGTGTGGTCCGTGTGTCTACAGGTAGTTTTCACTGTGGTGCTGTAACAGATAAAGGAATAGTGCACATGTGGGGAGAGAATTCGCATGGTCAGTGTGGTATCTTCGGTCTTGATGTTGTCGCCAATCCTACCCCTATCAACATTGTGGATAATGAAACTGTCCCTACTGAACAGGTCCAGATCCAGGATGTGGCCTGTGGGGCGCAGCACACGTTAGCTCTGTCATCTAAGCATGAGGTGTGGGCCTGGGGTTTTGGCTGCCAGTTGGGCCTGGTGACCACTGTGTTTCCGGTGTGGAAGGCGCAAAAAGTTGAGCATCTATCAGGGAGGTATGTGGTCCAGATTGCTTGCGGCGAGTTCCACAGCTTGGCTTTGGTTCACTCAGTACCTCGTTCAGAGTCTTCTCAGCAATCCCTGGAAAAATGTGGCCACTGCAAGCAGCCCCTTTACACTATGATTGACAAGGATGACCATGTTATAATTTCTGACACCCATTACTGCCCACTAGGGGTGGAACTATCAGATTCAAAGCAAGGTAAAACATCAACGCAGGAAACTCCAGCCTCGACACCAAAGATGGTAACCACAGAAAATGACCCCCAAAGTTGTGTTGCTGTGTCTACAGATTTCTGCCTCAGTGAGAGTGCTCTGGATGAGCTTCACAGTAACGGAACAGCAGGTGAGAAGAAAGTGGATCACAATGATCCAGCCTCTGAGATTTTTCCTGACAGTTCAGAAAGTCCACAGGAGTGCCGTCCAAGAACGACAAGCTCTCTTTACCCTGATGAACAGGCTCTGAAAGACTATCTCAAGAGGATCTCTGAGCAGTCCCAGTCAGAGCAGTTTGAAGGGAAGAAAGGTTCACGCCCTCCAAGCCGTCAGATATCACTCAAGGATTCTCACAATGTGGAAGAAAATAACAAACCTACATTTCCTTCATTGTCACCACAAACCATGACCGATGATATTAAATCCCCATTTTTAGATGATATTCCACTGATGAAGTTACAAGGCTCGGTCACAGGTTGTGTCGATGATGACTCGTCTGAAGACATCCTCATTCCTAGTGACCCTTTAAACTGTAATAACTGTGAGGAGGTCTTTGAGGAAAGCTTCTCGATTGATAAAAACCACTGTCCACATGAGCCACTGGAGGCCAAGAAGAGTGCCAGCCTGACAGACGTTAGGGTTGAAGATATGGATGGCTATAGTCGGAGAAGATCGTTACCTGGCTTACTGTCACCAGGTATTTTATGACTCCTTTTTAAATTTTGTAAACAAAAAAACGAATGCTTTGATTAGACTTGTAACTACCCTTTAATTACGGAAGTAGTCTCAGAGATCAAATATATCTTTGTACTTTCTGTCTTGCAGTTTCTCCATCAGTATTGCTTCGGTGCAACCTTGCCAAAGCCGGAGCAATCAACTCAACAACTGTAGGCATCTCAAGGAAGGATAGTCTCCTTCCATCTCTAAATACAGAGGTGTGGACTTGGGGCAGAGGTCATGAAGGTCAACTAGGTCATGGAGACACCTTGCCCAGGTATAGGCAGACATTATTATATTATTATATCAATATATTACTTGTCAATGTCAGTCATTATTATATCGGCAGTAAAAAAAATAATGTTCCTACGTGATCCTCAGGTTACAGCCACTGTGCATTAAGAGCTTAAGCAACAAGGAAGTTATCAAGATCGTTGCTGGATCATCTCATTCTTTGGCCTTAACAGCTCAGTGTGAGGTAACTGCATAGTGAAATGTTCTACTGTTATACTTTGTCATTCTGATGCTTATTATAATGTAATGAACAACATTTTTTTTGCTCTTCTTTTTCAGGTATATTCTTGGGGTTGCAATAAATTAGGTCAGTTGGGTCACATGAACTCTCTTAGCACTGTACCACAGCATGTGAAGGTATGTGAAATTTGTCCTCTTTGTCTTTGACACTGACATCATGCGCTGCCTGACCAAAAATGTTGCACACTCTAAACTTTAATTGGACTGGTCTTAGCTTTTATTGTGGCACACACTCCATGCCATTGTTTCAAATTCAAATTTTATTTGTCATATATACAGCAATACACAGTATGATATGCCGTGAAATGCTTATATGACTGCCTCTAGGAAGAATGATTTACAATACAAATTTACAATATTTATAAGGTTGCTAAATAAAAGTGTATGAAGCGTATAAAGTTTATAAATTACAGACTGTTTACAAAGAAATTAGAAACTGAGTGCAGTTAGTCCTCATTTAATGTGAATAATGAGCAGTGTGTAAACTAGAACAAAAAATGTGCAACGTATCAGGAAGTGTGCAACGTGTAAGCAATGTGCAAATGTGCAACATGATGAGTAGTGTGCTACATCCTGACTTCAGTGTGTTCTGGGGACAGTGTTTACCGGGTGAATGAACATAAAACAGATCTGATTTTGTGGTGATCTGGTTGAGGGCAGGCGGGAGGTAGCTCCTCTTTCTCTGGTTGTTGGCCTTCAGGGAGCAAAAGCTTCTTTCCTGATTACAGTAGAAAGAACAGTCCATGCTGTGGTCCTATCATCTTCCTGGCCTTGGTGTCAGCAGAGATTGAGACCGTAGATTGAGTGCAGATCAGGGAGCTCGGCCCAGACGATGCACTTAGCTGATCACACCACCCTCTGTAGAGCTCGTCTACCCTGGATGGTGCTGTTCCTAAACCAGGTTGTGATTTTTCCTGACAGGATGCTCAGTATGGTGTAGGAGTTGAAGTTCCTTAGCACCTTTTAGGGCAGTCTAAAATCTCTCAAGCATTTGAGGTGGGCCACATCATCACAGTGTTGATGTGACAGGACCATGACAGGTCCTGCATGATGTGAACACCAAGGTACCAGAAGCTGTCCACTCTCTCCACTGTGCTCTTGCTGATGTCGGGGGTCTGGTAGTTCCTCTCCTGCTTTGTGCTGAAGTCCACTATCAACTCCTTTGTCTTGCTGATGTTCAGGAGGAGGTTGTTCCTCTGGCACTAGTTCTCCAGATTTCTAATTTCCTCCTGGTAGGCCTTCTCGTTGTTGTCAGAGATCAGACCCGCCACAACACTATCTTTAACAAACTTGATGATAGTTGTGGAGTTAGTAGTTGCCACGCAACCTTAGGCAAGTGATTTTCACAACCATATGTAATTGATTCCAGTCTAGACTTTCATTCCTTTTTGATGATATCTTATATTTATGATGGAAGAGTTCTTGATGGAACCATTTTGTAAAGCCTTGGTGATGCCGTTCCCCACAATCTGTAGCACACCTCAATGACTTTCAAAACTTTGCATTAATGTGATAACCTGGTAATTCACTACAATCAGGCAGTCAGTTGACTTCATTTTATTGCCACATAACATTGCTGAGACTATCAGGCATAAACCTGACCAACCCAATTAGTCTCACTAACAAGTGGTTTTCTTATGACCACACAGCTGTTTAGTCCTAATCCTGTGAGTTCTTTTTAAAATGCTATAGAATATTTAGATTTTTACTGTTTATGATGCAATTTCCCCTAAGCGATTAAGTGATCTCCTCACATGGTCATGATCATGATTTCTTTCTGACCACATTTCTTCTGCGAAGTTGACAGTTCAGCGCTGAGTTCAAAGAAGTGTTGCCAGCAAAAGTAATTTTGCAATGAAAGGCTCTTAAATCATTTATTATTTATTATTATATGGCAGATTTGTTTTTGCTCAGGCAGTGTATGTATGTGTAACAGTAAAATGTTCAATGTACTCACTCCTGTCATGTCTCCTAAATTGGTGTAGATGGCTGATGGTATCCGCGTGTGGGACATTGCAGCAGGTCAGACACACACTGTGCTGCTGGCTGATGGAGACTGCTTGCAGCCCATATTGTATTACAGTGGTGAGCAGGTGCAAGCACGCGTGGACTCTTCTTCTGCAACCTACACACAGACACCAACTCTTCTTCCCTTCTTCATGAATGTTAGTGTGCACAGAGATTTCATTGTTCTTTACTACAAATAGTAATATAATCATGGTTGTTAACCCTTAGAGAATTTATAGCTGCACAATAAGTGCTATACTGGCATAATAATTTGACCTGTATTAAAATATAATATGGCATGTGTGTCTGATTTTGTGAACATGTGCGTTTCTGTGAACTCATGTAAACTCCAGATCGGCTATGTGAGCAGCGTTTTCGCAGGAGGACCGAACTGTTTGGCTCTGGCTGATCGGAATGTAATGGGTTTCATCGCCACGCTGCACGAGATGGCATCAGCAGAAAGAAAGTTCTACTGCATGCTGAGCCTGATGAAGAACCAGATACTGCATCCCCTACTGGGCCGGGGTGTGTAGCAAATCTTGGAAAGAGGGTTTGGTTTTGGGTGTGGTAAACTGAAGCCTTTTGTGCACGACAGGAATGTAGCAGCCATTGGGCAACAAGTCATGTCACTATTCAATATAAGTCATGTCTGAGTGCCAAGAATTGCTATGAGACAATGTTTCCTCTTTATTATCTCTACATATACATTTCCTAATTTGTAATTTAAGTTACATAACATATTTGCATTAACTGTTACAAAAATACTTTTGTTTTTGAGAGTACTTTTGTATAATTTAACAGTATTTTTTAATATTACATATTTCTTTTTTTTTATTATTTATTTTTACATATTTTTAGACAGCAGGACCATTTGCTTGGGCCGGACCTCCATGCAACTGTTCCAGACCATGGCAGGAAAATACAATCGTTTGTGCAATTTAATAGGACAGCACGCTACTGCTCTCACAAACTTCCTGCAGCACAGGAAAGATGTGAAAACTCTGGCCATTTTTAAAAATGCAGCCCTTTTCCACAACACCTATAAAACGTAAGCCCTGTCATTTGCCTACAGTGCTGTATGATACTGAATGAGTAAAATACAGAATATGTATATGTTAGCTTTGCCAACCTGGTACAATCACAATGTCTGTTACAAAGTGCTTGCAACCACAATTCATTATGTAGATCTTAAATAAATGTCTCCTAAAAAACTGGCACCACAATCATCAGTCTATGTCATTGTCAAGTAATTTCTGGTTCTCAGCGACACACATATTTTTATATGAAATCAACAAAATTTCCCATTTATTTGACCGAAATAAATTCTGTGTAAAATTACTACAGTAATTTACAGTATTTGCAACTTTTCTTTTGTCCATAAGTATATTCACCTAACATTCATGTTACAGCTGGAAATATTTCCGAGTTGTACTTTTACACAAAACTAATAGCAAAACTCTTTTGCTCAGTCAGTTAATTTATTTTTAATAGTCATGAATCATTTTTGAATGTTGTCTTCACCACAATTTACAGGTACATTAGCTCTGTAGGAAACTTCCTTGTCATGGGAGGATTCCAATCACTGGTGAAACCCTCACAGTACGTTTCATGTTCTCTTCAAACTCATCATTCATTACTCCAGAAATTCAGAACCTGAATTAGCTGCTTTGTTTCACCTTTCAGAGAATGTTTGGGGAAGAAGCTGGAACTGGTACAGAAACTGTTGGACCTCAAACAGAAAAGCGTCTCACCGAGTGACTTGCTAGTAAACTTGTTTTACATGCCGCTGCAGCACCTGCATGACTACAGCAGTCTTCTCCTGAAGCTGGCCACTTGTTTTGATGTGGTGAGTGCAAAAGTCATTTTCCTAAATGCTCCTAATGCTGTTATAGTGACTGGTGTGCTAAATCATCATTTTCATTTCAGAACTCTGTTGAATACCAAATGATTCAAGATGGCTGCTTGCAATATGAGGTCTTGGCCCAACTTCTAAGCAAACAGAGGAAAGAGGCAGAGAGCACGTACACATTCTGGAAGAGCTTTTCAGGAAAGAGCTCAGTCAGTTTTAAAACTATTCTGGATTTAATATATTTTCATACTTTGATAGACTCAAACATACAGTTGAGTGCAAAACTGTGCATTTCTTCAGAGGTTTAAGGATTAAATAACAAATATACCCTTGTTTCGTTGTTTTTTAAATACAAATATCAAAATATAGATGTAGTTATAATCTAGACAGTGTAAACAGTAATCCAAAGAAAATAAGAAAGCAAACACAGACGTTTGGAAGCAGTTATTAAGGCAAAGCATGCGTAAATACGATTAATACCACAATTAGAAATTTAAATAGTGCAAATATTTGGACACCTATCTCAACATCAATAAAAGCCAACTAACATAAAATGCACTATTGATATAAATTATATGCCCTGGTTTTCATTTTTTTGTATGAATTTGATATAGTTTGCACTCAACTGTAAGTACTTTTTGCCATAAAAGATTGATGTTTTTAAAGTTTCTTTTTTAATTTGTGTGACTTGAGCTGCTTGTATGACATTTGTAGTGCACCCACATACTAAGGGTCATCTGTCTCTCACTTTGTCTGTGTGTGTGTGTGTGTCTGTCTCTCACATCTTTAAAGGAGTCTCTACGGAAGCCTGCTCGGCGACTGGTATGTGAGAGTAGCAATAAGGGCTTGACCCTCCAGAATGCTGGGAGGTTCTCGGTCAACTGGTTCATCCTCTTCAATGATGCCCTTGTTCATGCACAGGTCAGTATGTGAGCTGTTGCTTTGCTCAAGGTTTTTTTTTTGTTTGTAGTCCTTCATGTGTTGAATTCATGTTAAGTTCACATCACGGTTGTCTTTTTCATTCAGGGTACCATTCCATCTAAGAAGTTTGTAAGTATATTTTAATTTGGCCATCAGCAGAATCATTTGTATGACTCGACTTGGCTTAGGATTTTTAAAAATGTTTTTGAATGTACCTTTTTATTTAAACGTCCTTGCTGTGTTATTAAGTAAATAATGCAAATGTTGTAGCTAAAACGTAGCTTGTCATTGACATTTTGACATCTGATTTGTTATGCATTGATCCAATGGTAATAAAAAAAAACAACTATACATACAGTGTCCTTTGAAAGTATTAGAACAGCAAGGCTAATTCTTTTGTTCTCTCTATGCTTGAAGACATACGTTTATGTTTGCCATGACAAAATGAATATGAGACCATAAATCATGATGATGTACCACATGTTAGTAGCAGAAGAATCTGTTCAGATGTCAATCTGCCAATTGACAGGGAAATGTATTCAATCTTATTGGGAGAAGCTTCATAATGCATATAAACAATGACCAAAAACATAACAGAACACAACAAAAAGGGGAAGAAAAAGGAGGAAAAAAAGGAAGGTTTTAGACCAAGTCAAACAACAGACGTTAACACAATTGTGCCTGTCATTTACCTCCTGGAGAGGAGACAGAATGGAGAAACGCATCAAAACAAACAGCAACTGAAAGACGCTGTTGTACTGTATATGCATGAAAAAGCATCACATGGAGCATGAAGTGCACCAGGTTGGTGATGTCACTGTGTTGCCAACTTGATGCCAGCAAGGGATATACAACCTAATATTAAGTGTTATTTACTTTATTTTACTTTAAGACTCTCTGTTCCTACCCTACACTTTAACACCTTTAGATGAACATATCAGAAAATTAAAGCTGAAATTCTTATCTGTTGACTCTCAGTTATCTTTCCATTTCAAACCCAAATGTCACCATAAAATAACTGTTCTTGCTTTTTTAACATTTTTGGAGGAGACTGTATATATATATTATGTATATACACTGATCACCCAGAACATTAGAATGATAAACATTATGCCCAGTATTGTGTGGATTTCCCTTGTGCCACTGGGGGCAGTTCTAGCCTCTTTGGCATGACTCAAGAAGACTTCTTGGGGTGTGCTGTGGTGCCTAGCACTGGGTCATTAGCAGGAGGTCCTTTGGGGGCTGTGGGTCACATGGTAGGGCCTCTGTGGATCGGAATTGTTTGTCCGGCATGTCCTACGGGTGCTTGGACCAGAAACATGCTCCCCACAGACATAGATGAGCCTTGGGTGCCCATGATCCTGTCACCAGTTTAATGATATATAATTGATAAGCAATGATAATATGTTAATGTTTTGTGGCATTATTGTTATGGCTGATCGGTGTATACGCTATACAAGAAAGAACTAAAAAAAAAAAAATTATATAAAAAGCCTAAGCCTTAGACTTTTGCACTAAACTGTATTGAAATGTACAGTCTAAAATTTAATATAATTGTATATCTGTCAAAGGTCAAGGTCTGCTCTCATCTATAATCATGCTGAATAATTACTATATGCATGCAGGAAGCATGTAATCTTCCCAACTGATTTGTTTTTCTCAGACCTTAATCCTGACTGATGGGTGACTCATTCTGCTGACACTTTGTGCTTACTTTCAGTTTGAGTTTGCAAGCTAGTCTGCATTTTTCTTTTGTCTGTGTAAACATAATCCCGCTACTGCAATACGCAGATTACTTTTTGCTCTTCCCGAAATTGTCTTCTGTTCATCACTTCCTCTTCTAGTTGCTCCCTATAACTCAGGTTTATACAGTCTGTCATTCTCATGCTTAAATCTCTGTTCCTATTGAGAGGTTGCCCAGGTTTTTCACTTCGTCAGTTTTACTGGTGAGTGTTTCTGAGCTTGGATGTCCATAGAGTTGGATGCTTTTTTCTTATTTTTTTTCTGTTGATTCTTTTGTGTTGCATTTTTTTTTATTGACTAAATCCACCTTGCTATGTTTCTTTTATGTGGGTGACTTGAAAACTCATGGTTCTCTGTGAGATATTTTGGGATTAAACATGACTGATATTCACTGAATGGATTGTGGACTGTGTGTATATCATTGGTATCTGGGATGTTTTTGTTTTTTTCCTCAGTCTGTCTATCTGCTGGCCACGCTCTGGGTGGAACCCATCTCAGACGACAATAATGGATTGTAAGTTACTTATTCACTCAGCTTTACCCACTACAGTAGCAGCTTCCCTTCAAGGTTCTTCCAAATGTTTGTTGAGTTTTATACTGGAACCAGGTCCTATGTGGTAATTAAGCAGTTAAATTCTACACTCACAGTTCTCATTCTCATAAAAACATACCGTTTCTATTGTTTTTACTGTAATGTTTGAATAAAAGGCAATAGGATGAATACAAGTGTAGTAAAAGCTCAGAGCTTTTTATCCCATATTTGTTTTGCTGTTTTTTTTAATAAACATACAGTATATAGGGCTCAGGATTGTGCAGTGTAGCGTGACATATTCTTTTTTTCAACACAAAATAAGCAATACGATGAACTGAATTTTATTTCATTACATGTCTTATTACATTCATTACTATCCAAACATGACTGAGCAAAAAATATTAGAAAAAATCACATAGGCAAAGTAACAGCACAGCTACACATGATGACATGTTTTTATTGTTGTTTTTGGTTATTTCTTTGACCAAAAAATTATAATAATATGTTTATCTTGAAAGTTCAAAAATTTTGCAATGTCATTCCCATATTTTGGTAGTGGTAAAATTTACAGTTTATAAGAGTAATAATAGCTTCAGTTTTACTTGACATAGCCGAAAACCCAAATACACTGAAAGTGAAGTCTAAAAGCTTTCACATAAGCCCTTTTTTTCAGTCGTCATTTACCTACTGTATGCTTTGTTTCCAGCACATATCTGTGCCATGTGAGTTTTAATGGTTAAGAAGCTGAGAGTTCAAGGAATTGGACTGTTGATAAAACTGGTTATTAAAAATGTCCATAAACATGGACTTTATATGAGTTTTTTTGTGTTGTACAATCCACCATATGAGTATTATAAAGTTCTTATTTTTAGTTAGTTGCACAGCAGTTTAATCAGTCTATGGTAATGTGTATGATGAGTTTTCCTACAATAACCTTGTCAGGTTGGGACTGAAGCTAACTACCCCTGAAGAAAACTTCACTTTGTTGGCATCTTCAGCTCTGGAGAAGGTAAATGTCTCTCAGCATTATGATCCTTTCTAGTGTTTTGATTATGAGCCACAAATGCTCAGACTGTTCCGTATAATTTAATGTTTGGTTGCAAGCACAGTATTAAGTAAAAGCTTTTAACATTTTAGTACAAAAAAGAAAAAAAAAGTTCATATTATATATACTTTGCTAAGTTAATTTCCCTCTAATCAGGCAAAATGGCTAAAGGCCATTAACCAGGCTGTGGAAGATGTGCTCAGGGTGGGTGAAGACAGACAGCCTTTCAGTTTGATTGGCAGTCAGAGGGCAGAGCCTCCTATTTCCCGCACTGCCACTTATACATTTACTAAAGAGGGCAGACTAAAAGATGTCACATACACTGGCCGCTGGCTCTCAGGCAAGCCTCATGGCAGGTAAGTGCCAGATTTCTGCAACAGAGATATTATAACAGTGACTTACTGGGATTATTTGTCTAAAAGTATCTTCGGATCAGTGCGTACAGTATATGTGGAGTTGAATTGCAAACATAAGTCTTAAATAATAATGTTTTTTTTTCATAGCAAGGAAATTACCATTAGTAGTTTAACAATCAATTATATGGCATAAGAAAAACATACTAACTTGAACAATAAAAAAAAAAATACAGCCATTTTCTGCTATTAGTAAGCATTGTTTCATTTCACTTCCAACAGTGGCACCCTGAAGTGGCCTGACGGCAGAGTTTACTATGGGACATTTAAACACGGCCTAGAAGATGGGTGAGTAGATACATACAGTAATACACAAAATAAAAAAAATAAAAATTATGTTCCATCATGCTACATTGTCACTTATTTTCTGACTCTAGGTTTGGCGACTGTGTGATGCCTAACATGTCTTTCAACAAGTATGATCGTTACAAGGGCCACTGGAAAGAGGGCAAAATGCATGGGTTCGGGACATACCGGTAATATGGTGGTTATTATGCGTTATGGGCCCTGTGTTGCTAGCCTGTTTCTGGCCTGTGTTGCTGATTCTTCATGATTCCTTGCTCAGGTATGCCACAGGCGAGGTATATGAAGGCTCATTTCAGGAGAACCTGCGTCATGGCCATGGCATGCTGAGCAGTGGCAGACTGGCATCGTCTTCTAGCAGTGTGTTTGTTGGCCAGTGGGTCCATGATAAGAAATCTGGATATGGAATTTTTGACAACATCACAAAGTTTGTGATTTTTACATAAGTTTTTTTTTTTCTTTTTGACATTTCTGATTTTGATCAAATGGCTGTGATACAGACCACCCGCATAACACCAGCTAAGACTTCTTTAGTTAAATGTCAGTCATGTTGTTTGTCAAAGCATTTTATCACAAGCATACGTTTATTTACGATCAAACAGTTCAGGAACATACATTCTGAGTTAAATAATCAGCTTTAGTTGAAACTGACTATAACTTTAATTGTATGAACGTGACTGTTACATGTTACAAAATTAACCTTTAATTTGCTTTTTCCTATTTCAGAGGAGAAAAATACATGGGGATGTGGGTGGATGACCAGAGGCAGGGCTCTGGGGTTGTGGTCACCCAGTTTGGGTTATATTATGAAGGGGAATTTAGCCATAACAAAATGATGGTGAGTACAAAGTCTTTGCCAATATATTTACAGTACGTCTGCTTAGACTGTTGAATGAAACGTAATTATTAATTGTCACCAGGGGACTGGGCTTCTGCTGTGTGATGATGACACTTCATTTGAGGGAGATTTTTCAGAAGACTGGACATTGAATGGAAAGGTACTGCATTAGCAGAATATCATGATGTTGTGAAGTACTCACATTTCTAATATGTGTGATTTATCTGTTGAAATGTGATTTCCTGCAGGGTGTCTTGTCCATACCTAACGGAGACTCTTTTGATGGTATCTTTGTGGGCGAGTGGGGCTCTGAACTGAAAGTGGCTGGCACCTTTACAAAGCTGTGTCTATATGAGACTGAGAAGACGGAAACTAAAACCTTGTAATTATGAAGTCTTTCCGTTCATGTTATGAAGAGCTTTTAAACCACTAATATTTTATTATTTGAAAGCATAATGCAAAGAATTTGAATGATTATTTCAAAAGATCCATAAATGAATTATGTATAAACTATGCTAGTGTTTAACCAGAAATTAACTGTGCGTGGATGATGACTTTGATTTTTATTTATTTATTTATTCATTATTTTAAAACCTCAAGCACAAGGATTTTTAAAGGCAGAAATTTTGGTGACAGAGTATAAACTAGGGCTGTGCAAAAATATCGATACATCTAACTATCGCGATAATTTCTTGTACGATAGTGTATCGATAGTCAAACCTCAAGTATCGATTATTTTAGTTTTATAAATTGTTTATTTAATTTATATGTA
>JAOVVB010000049.1:19161600-19175739 GCA_028570985.1 Heterobranchus longifilis
TGATTTATCGTATCGTGACCCATGTATCGTGATACGTATCGTATCGTGAGGCCCTTGCCAATACACAGCCCTAGTATAAACATATAAATTGATAAAACAGTAAAACCCATAGGCAAAATAGAAGTAAAACACTGAATAAAATAAGATATAAAATCCAATCTAATAATCTATTAAATAATATTTAGCTTTCAATTTATTTTCAAGAAGACTTAAAGCATATAGTTCCAGTCAAAAGTTTGGACAGAAGTATGAATTTATTATCTACATTCCAGAACAATGCTGAATTTTTTATAAAATAACACATTTGGTAATTAAGTACAACATTTGGTAATTAAGTACAACATTTGGTAATTAAGTAACACATACAACATTTGGTAATTAAGTAACAACAACAACAGTCAGTTGTTATTTTAACACACGAAGGTCAGCCCTGGAATGCATTTCTTGCAAGAACAATATTGTCAACTGTTCATTTGCAAAACCCATCAAGTACCATGATAAAACTGGCTCTCAGGAAGACCATTTCGGGAAATGAAGACCAAGACTGCTGCCGAGGAGATCATTTAGAGTTATCAGCCTCAAAAATCACCAGTTAACAGCACCTCAGATTAGAGGCGATATGAAGGCTTTATAGAGCCTAGCAGAGTAGCAGAGACATTTTTTTGGATGCCATTTTTATTGTTTACAGAAATGTAGAAAGAAATAAAAATCAGGAAAGACCATGGAATTGAAAGGTGCATCCAAACCAAGACTGTGTGCAGCTTGAAAATTAGCTCCTTTTTCACTCTGTAGATGACCCTGTTTGAGTTACATACAAAAAAACACAGACTTCTTGTATTTCTATGTCTTGGGGAATAGTTAATATAGGACTTTTTTGCTCTTATTTTTGGCAAGTTATTTGGCTCTCATTTTCAGTTCAGTCCCTGACCAGTTTCAGAAGAATGTATTTGTTTATTGAGGCACACAGTGACCTATGAATCATTCAAGCATAAAAAACATCTAACTTAAGACATGAACCAGTGAGAAACAGGTGCAGATGATGACAGATGATCAGACTAGTGATTAGATTACTGTGATGTGGTGCTGAATTCTTCACAATATACAGCAACTTTTAAATTGTATCTTTTGCCACTTTGCAGCCCATTGCAGCAAAAAAAAAAATCTCATTGCTTAAAATAAGCTACATGAAGAAATAAACGGTGGGTCAAAAATTTTTCTCAGTACCGTGTGTGTGTGTGTGTGTGTGTGTGTGGTGTAGTAAGGTCAGTCATTATGCAGTACCTGCTGAGCAGAAATGGGTGGCTGTGTTTGACGAGTGCTGGAGCCGGCTGGGTTGTGAAACCCCAGGAGTGGGAGAAAACAGCAGAGCCTGGGAGAACATCGCGGTCATACTGACAACTAGCCGCAGACAGCAGCAAGATGGGTAAATACAGACACACACACACACACAAACACACAGTTAGGTTACATAAAAAAAAATGTTTTCATTGTCTTTTATATATAGTGAAGTATTCATAAAGACTATGTACGTGTGTTTTACATGCAGTCCAGAGACCCTGAGTCGCTCCCAGTGTAAGATGCTGGAAAGCCTGGAGGTGATCCCTCAGCATGTCGGTCCTGTTACTGCCGAAAACTATGACATCATTCGCCGCTACCTAATCAAGGTGAGACCACTTCTCTTACAAAACCAAGTGTGGAATGCACACACGCTTAGCATGCTTAGCATGCTTTTTTTTTAAAGCAGACGTAATATTTTTAGCTGGATCCGATTGCCACACTGGTTGCTGTAAAGATTTCAATGGTCCTGCATGTAATGCACTTAATAAACAACAATAACTGGGACTTCTTAGGCATTGATTATTTTGGTTGTTTGTTTTTTGTGTTTTTTTCACTTTTATTTTTACCTTTATTTAACCTGACTTCCACATGGTGTTAATTCTGTCCAGGCATGTGATACTCCTCTTCATCCCCTGGGCTGGCTGCTAGAGACACTGGTCACCGTGTACCGGATGACATATGTGGGCGTGGGCTCTTACAGAAGGCTTTTGAAGCAGGCGGTGGAGGAGATCCAGTCCTACCTCACACGTATCTTTCAGCTAGTCAGGTAGTTACCTGCTGTGTGATTCAGATGACACCACAGTTTTTAGGATCAACAGATCTTACAGTATATTCTCCATTTCAAATGTGTCTTTGTATAATTTAATTAGTTTGAAAGCACTTCGCTGTAAAGTGCTCTTTTCTGTTTGGTCAGCAAGTGTGGATTCATTTCAGATATAACAGGGTTTAGCTATATCGATACTGCCACGGATGCACCCTGCCCACTCCCACCCCATCACTCGAAGCATGTGGGCGCTCACTTCCTGATTCTCTGGTGTTTGTTTAGGTTGCCACGTGGGTTTAAAAAATTTTTTTCATGTCTCTGCGTCTATCTTTTTAGTCGTTATTCTTACTTGTGTGTCATGATTACTTTTATCTGGTTGCCATTTGCCTCCTTGATTATCTGTGTGATTAAGCGCTCATGGTAGTTTGTATCCTGTTCCTGTTCTTGTTTAACATCTTCGATTTTTGCCTCACATACTGTATATGTTTTGTCCACTTAAGGGTAAAAAAGCTCTGTCAACCTGCCCTGCGTGTCCTTCTGACAGATGCACTATTAGTAATATGTTAGCATGGCTATAGTAATAGTCAATTCAAAGGGACATATATGGCAGACACTACACATGAAGGAATTAAAATTTGTATGTAATTGTTGACATGTAGAAGTTTTCTCTGTATCTGTTAGCAATATGTTATGTATGTTAAAAGCATGTTAAAAGTCTTTAGGATGGAGAGTATTAGAGTCTCTGTGGCTTAGTGGTTAGCACTGTTGCCTTACACAGTGAACTTTAAGAGAGAATAAAAGAGAGGCTGATGAAATGACAGGACATAGCTGCTAACGTTTCACAGCATTAAAAGTAACTACAAATGGCTAATATGTATGAGGTACTGTATGTATGGTGGCTTAGAGACTGATACTAGACACTCCTTCTCTGTGAGTTCTATCTGTGCTTAGTCTGTTCCATTCCACACTCTAAAGGTTTCCAACTCACCTAATTAAAGTAGTTTGCAGTATGAATGGGTGTGTGAGTGTGTGTGATTGTCCCCTGTAATGATTTGGGTGTTCCCTGCCTTTTGTCCGAACTTCCCTGCGATAGGCTCCAGGGGAATAAAATGCTGTTATTGGAAAGAAATCAACTTTTGGGTGGAAGACATTTTTCATATAACAATAGACCGTGGTGATTTTTTTATTCCATAATAATCACACGATGACCTCTTTTCTGTTGTTAATGATTTTAATATTTTGGATAACAGTGCTTTTAAACCAGTATTTTCATGATTGCTCACAGATTAAGGCCAGTCCTAGACTAAAAACCTTTTGGAATTCAGTTCTGTCCTATCTTGTATCTTGGACGTGTTTTTCATTCCAGAAAGGAGGCATTGGTGCAAGATAAATGTTTGCAGTTTCTCAGATTTCACAATTTCAACCATATCGCTTCTAGTTTCAGTGAGAGCAGATCGTGTTAGCTTAATTCTTGTCATTCCTGCCAGGTTTTTGTTTCCTGGTCTTCCAGAAGAGGGTGGCTTTATTCCTGATTCAGAGAGGAGAGCCAGTGACTTTTTGAGCAGCAGCAGCACAAGTTCAGACACCTCCCAGCAGGGGTAAGGCCATAACAGTATTGCATAAAAATATTATTACTTATTCATTACTGCATTTAAATGATACGCAAGGTAGAGTTGAGCTTCACTGTTAAAGACTTGACTGTGTCTGTCGATGCCTGAGTAACTGATTGTTCTATAACGTATGCATGTATATAAGTGAGTGTTTCGTGTTGTGTGTTGCAGCTGGATTGTGAGTAGCACTTCTTTGGTGCTTCCTGTTTTGTTGCCTCGTCTCTATCCTCCTCTCTTCACTCTGTACACACATGAGAGAGAGAGGGAGGAGGAGGTGTACTGGGAGTGTGTGTTACGCCTCAACAAACAGCCTGACCTGTCTCTGCTCACCTTTCTGGGAGTGCCTCAGTGAGTGATTAAACAAGCGTAAACACACACACACACTGGTACTGTAGTTACTCTTTCATTTCAGCACTTGATGTTTTCTTAAAGGGACAGTCCACTATAAAAAATAAAAAAAAGAAATACATGTTGTTTCTTTTTCATTTTTTAGAAAATTCTGGCCAGCCTTTATTTCTGTTTTAGGAGAGATAAAGAATGTAAGTATAACGTTATGTAATTACTGTGTACAAATGTTTTTTGGTTTTTTTTGTACAGTGTTTTATGTTTTTTTTTGTACAGTTTTTTATGTTTGTCTGTACTCTGAGAGCTACAAACAGTCGGAACCAAATTCCTTGTGTGTCTCAACATACTTGAATCAGAATCAGGCGAATAAAACCTGATTCTGATTCTGATTCTGATCCTACAAAAAGGAGCTTAAAAGTGTTTACAAGACGATACAGAACAAGTGTAAATGGTGGCGAAATAACAGACATTCAAGAATACAATTTTGCATGTCTAAATATTCTTTATAAATATGTGGTGACAGGTGCTGCCTAGCAGTATGAATGCTTGCTTTGCTACTGCTGTGGAGACTCTGCAACAGATCAGGTAAATAAATACACATAACACACTTATGTTTTATATATATAGGCTACAGTTTGACTAAATCTCTTATTTGAGATGGCATTTTGTTCTCTTTTCTTCAGCATGACTTTCACTCCTGCAGATAAGCTTCAGGTCATTCAGCTGACCTTTGAGGACATCACACAGGAAGTGCAAGCCACGCTGGGCCATGGCTTTCTGTGGTGCATGGATGATCTCTTCCCAGTCTTCCTCTACGTAGTCGTCCGTGCACGGTATGCTTTAAACACCACAGCTTCACGTTCTGGCATGCTCTGTGTTTATCTGGAGTTTTAGTTTCCATTTTGTCAGTGCCCTTTGATTAAATTTTATAAAATGTCTACTAGTTTTGAAAACAGAATTAATGTACGTACTAAAATAGTCTTTTGTGCATTTTCCTTTCTGTGATATTTTTTTCTGTGTGAATTCAGAATCAGAAACCTTGGCTCTGAAGTGAGCCTCATAGAGGACTTGATGGATCCTGCTCTTCAGCATGGAGAACTTGGCCTAATGTTCACCACTCTCAAGGTATGATTTTTTGTATTATGGACCCTGCCCCGGCACCATCACCATCTCAGACATGGCGTCAAATAGTATTTGCATTTTAATTTTTTTTTTTTACTACAGAAGTGATACACAATTCATTTATTGTGTCCGTACAGCTGAGTCACTGGCAACCTTTAAGCAATGATTAAAGACCTATCAACAATTAGTCCCACCAACAAAAAAAAAGGGGAAACCAACAGTGTTTGTCTGATAGTACTTAGTTAGTAACATAGTAACCCAGTGTAAGGATCTATCCAATGATGGAAACTTCAAAGCACCTACAGTATGTAAGTTGCTGTGGATAAGAGTGTCTGCCAGATGCCTAAATGGTAACATAAATGTTTTAACAAAACGCAGAAGCTTGTTCCGTTCTGGTATTTCACACCCGTTCTTAGTCTGAATTTTATGGGATTAGCTTTGTATACAAACTTTTGAAGAGTGTTTGTATAAGTGATATTTCCAGTGGCGTGGCGTGGGGAAAGTTTTTGAGCAAGCCAACTGAGATGACCTCTATTCCTTTTTTCTTTTATCACTGTGTGCGTTTACTGAACACAAACTCTTAGTTGTTCTCAACATTTGGTTTATGCAATTCCCCTCCCAAATGCTTAATGTGTGGCAAAATCTATAATAATTTAAAAAAGCATTTATTACAAACTGAATAGATCCAATCAGTTTGGATTTTGAATCAGTAAACATTTGATTTACATTCGTATCAAACTATTAAGTAGGCTGCGTGTATTAAACACATGACTTGTATGGACTTGACAAATTCTTTCCATATTTCTGTCACAATAAAATGACGGCTACAGTAAATGTACATATGCAGTATGCAATATAATTCAACGCCTTAACCACTACGATACCCCTGCTCTGGTTTTCACTTTTTAGGTGCTGCTCCAGTGGTAGTTTAGTTTTAAAAACTTTAAATCTCTACCCTCCATAACTGCACTTTCTAGTGTTTGCTAATGATGATGTAGAAGGGTGTCTGGCTTCACAGTGTGTACAGCGGTATGACAGCAGCCTCAACTTATTGCTTAATCCTTTTTTTTTTTTTTTAACCAAGGGAAGTCAACTTCATCCAGGCTTTCCTTGGAATTGTTTTGACAAATCACAATTCTATGAAGATTGCATTTTCTGATTGGCTAATCAGTGTGTGAAAACAGTGCCCCCTAAATGTTATGTGGTGAATGTATGCTGAACCGCGGTGTTGCACTATTGGCCTCCCTTCAGCACACATTTACCGCATAACATGTAGGGGTGCGCTGTTTCACACACTGCTAAATGCTCACTGAAAAACAGAGAGGAGATGGTGGTCCGCAACAGCACAGAGGAGCTTATTACTCAAACAAATCTGTTAAACGAAATGTTTTTTATCACTATTATTAAAATGATATGTACAGTCTGAAAAAACTAGAGAAGCCTGGCTTCCCTTTGGCTACTGGATGTTCCTACCTTACACATTTAGTCTTAAACAGCATTTGATCTCATTGACACTTTTAATGCATTGTATCCTGATTTCAACCATGTACTCTTACTGTTATTCACATGCATGTCTGGTCAGAGTTGCACAAGTCCAACAACAGAAGCTGCACATTGATAGGCAAATGAGCTCATTACTTTATCAGACACCAACGTCCAGCGAACTGTAAAAAAAGACTGTTATTCAAATCCTGTTTTTAATCTCGCTAACCATGAAAATTTATCAACTCACTTTCACAGTGCATGCACTCATTCTCCAAGAGAAGTTTTGGTTATCAGATCTAACAGAGAGGAATTTGCATGTGTATAACATGGCTAAACGGTGGATGACAAACAACTAATGTGCCTATTGTATTTGTGCTTTTATTCATTTTTATTAATCAAATACAATCCTGTAGGTGGGCTTTTTAAAAAAAGGAACTGCAAAAATTGTTTTTGGAATTTGTGTGTGTGTGTGTGTGTGTGTGTGTGTGTGTGTTTAGCAAAGACTGGTTGTGAAATTGTTTAAATTTGTTCCATTTTTAATAAACATTTATTCTTCCATTGCAGGCTTGCTACTACCAGATTCAGAGAGAGAACCCTACTGGCATGTAGAGGCAGAATTTCTGCAGGTCACACCCTACAACCAATGAGTTTCTACATTATGATCATAAAAACAGATTTAAAAGTGTTTAATAGAACTGAAGAAGAGAGTTCGACATTGACACAATTCCAGCACCTTCACTGCACTCCCTAATCGATTTTATTTGCTGCTTTTAAATAAAGCCAGGTTTTATAATACAATAACTATTTTGATGAATGTGGAGGTTATTTGTTACCTGTCTGAAAAGGGAGTGCTTTTACTACTGAGTCAGATTTTATGCCTGTAGTTCATGATTAATGTTGTAGTGCTGTATGATTATTTTTGTTTTTTGCACTGTATTATACTAACTAGCACTACTTACTTTATCTAGATTGCACAGTTGTTACTAAATTGACAGGGAACTAGCACTTGTAACACAAATAGGTCTGTGCATGCAACCGTGACTACCTTGCATGTACAGTACAGTATGTGTGACTAACTGGGGGAAATAAAAGAAAAATTCTGCATTTATTCCTACTTTTGGAAGAGATTTATGAAAAGAATAGCTTGTGCCAAAAAAATTAAAAACATAACCAAAGTAAAGTTTATAATATAACTGTATTATTATATGTAATATGTTTTTCCACAGACAAAGAGTAACAAATGATGTAATTTATTTACACTGGTTTAAAAGAGAAGAAATGTGTCATTCTAGACTCAGGAATCTAGTTACAGGTATAATGTTTTCATAGAGTCCAAAGAGGAACAAAGCCTCAGATGACTTTTAGGAAGATATTAATTCAAAACATAGGTAACTTCAAACAAAAAGTGTCACATGTGATGTACATTTCTTAATGCCGCACATATCGTAAGATACAACTGACAGCTGATTATCCAACATCTTGAAGAACATAAGGACCAGTATAGCCTAATCAACATTATTGATTATTTTATAAAAGTGTTGTATATACTGAGGCCAAAAGTGCTGGTAGATTCAGTGCCTACATCAGTGATATCACAGGAAGTAGCAAATTCCATGCTCCATACCTCTGTACAAATTCATACTGTTTTAATAAAATGTACATAATTCAATTTTAGTTTAGCAGCAAATAGTCTTCATATCAATGTATAGATGTGTGTGTGTGTGTGTGTGTGTGTGTTTGTATTTGGACATGTTACAGTATGTCTTTTATATGTAATGAGTGACTACTGGAAAAGCTTAACTTTAAACATGCTAATATATTCACTGTCCACTTTAATAGGAACACCAGTACCCTAGCTCTTTCTTTTAATAATCCCTCCATCATCCAGCAGCTGCACAATGTGTAAAATCTCAAATCAAAAAAGATTTGATAACACCAAACATCAGAATGTGTGATTTGACATCAGTAATTTTGTCCACGGAGATGGTGCAGAATGATGTGAGGAGCAAAACAAACAAAAAAATTCAGTGAGCCGGATGAATGAAATGCCTTTTTGATAAGAAAAGTCTTAAACTAGACTGATTAGACATAATAGACTGAAATAGACATAAAGTCTGCATGAACTCAAAAAAAAAAGCATTCTTTATAGCAATGTTACGCAGAAGAGCGTCTCAGAACGCGCAACATGTTACAGCGGTGGAAGATCATGGCATGTTACAAGCCTGTCAGCTAGTAACCGGAATCTGATGCTGTAAACTCACTAAACTGTACACTTCAGGACCGGAAAAAAATTCTCAGTTTTATTACATTTTTGGCTTTCCGGTTTATGTACAAATATGCCTATTAAAGTGGCCAATTGGATATGTTTTCATGTTTTTGTGCTTGAACTGTCTAAGCTTTCTCAGTTGCATCTACTAAGGAATTATTCCCTATGTTAAAGTGTTTATACTAATACTGAGTGTATAAACTACTGGTCAAAAGTTTTCAGAATACCTGGAGTTTACCAGGTGTCACCATTATCATTATCACAAACAAAACAAAATAGTAAAGCACTTAAACAAATAAAGTAAAACTGTTCACTTTGATGCTGAATGAGTGCTTTATCAATGGACCATCAATGTATAATAATAATAATTATTATTATAATAAACAAAATAATACAATTATTGTATTGTTTGTTATTATTAAATGGATTTGTTTTATTCACTGAATTAATATATTATTAAATAAATAAATCTTCTTAACCAAAGTTTCAGTGATAAGTGTTTTTATACTTGCCTGCTACAGTATATTTAACTCCCTTTATAAATTTGGAACGGTTTCTCAACACCTCAGTTCATTCATGGTGTCTTTCATTGTTTTATACTCTCAGTGTTGATTAATAATCTTCCTGGACTTCATCTATGTTTATTCTTTTCATGCTGTTGTTTAATGACTTTCCAGTCATTACTTAGACCATCTTAATAACAGGAAAGAACCACCTGCTCTCCTGAGTGTTGACTTGAAGAATTAGCTTTAGAGTTAAGAAAGATGGCCAGAGTGTGTGAGGGACGTGTCCCATTGCCTGAACATCCTTAACATTTGTCAAGTTATAATACAATTTTGATCAAGTTTTTTCAGGAAAGTATTTAAAATAATTCTCACATTTAAGGATTGTTAATAGAAATTATACTCTACTTTTAGGTCTGGTGATCAACTGTCTTTAAGCTGTCAAACATGACATTCATTTTATTTATACATAAATATTGTGTCTGTCACCACCTTCTTATTACATCTCAGGAAAATTTTGGACTACATATAATTTGACATCAGCAGTCTTTTAGTGAAAACGGTAACAGTAGATGTTACTAATTACATTGTTGCCAAACCACTTTTAAATGTTTTGATAGTATTTACATGAACATGAGTACGCATGCAGTGTTTTGTACTATCAAAACATTTAAAAGTGATTTGGCAACAATGTAATTAGTTGTAATTAATGATGTAATGCATTGTGATACACACAATGGCTGCTTCTACCTAACTTAGTGTATCAGCCACTAGGGGGCTCACTTGGAATGCATGCACATGTCTATGTATAAAAAATATTAATAATAATAATAATAATAATAATAATAATGATGATGATGATGATGGCTTAGGTTTTTAGCAGGTCTCTCCTTCCAATTTTGCTTGTTGTTTTCATTAAGAAAGGTCTTTATTTAAAAAGCAGACCTCTGTGGCGACTTCAACAGGCCTACAGTACATTGACCACACAGACCCCTTCTCTCCCAGTAGACTTGATCTCCCCCTGGAAGATTAAATACATATTACAACAGTTAGATAAGACTAGGCTTTGATCATGGTCTCCAGACAGCCGGCATTAATTTAACAAAGAGAAAGTAACTGACTATAGACTGGACTCATTCATTTGAGGATGTTTTCATAAAACATTCTGGCATTATACTGAGCCCTCACACATAGTTCTCTCTCTCATTTACAACATGTTGGATTCATTTGGACTATAAGAAACCTTATCCTAAAATTCACTCAGCCCCTTAGAAAACACAGTCACACTGTATTAACTAGAAATTTGGCAGCACATTTTGAAATTGTATTTTATTGAAACATCTGTCCAGAAGTTCACTGAGACCCAGCACCACTTCAAGCTATTATGTAGGAATATTGAGTTTTATTGGGTCTCACTGTGTTTTTATTTCTCTGCTATTTGAAGAACTGGAGAGCTTTTCTGATACAGTCTTTGGCAGCAGAACCAATGACTCACCTCCATTTTCATAAAAAAAAATGTCTGCAATCATATTACTTATATTAAAATGAATAGGAAAACAGCCTTGAGACATATCCTATGGAACATAATGATGGATGTATTTGGAAAAAAAAAAAATATTCACGATTTTACAATAATATGTAGTATTAAAAAAATGATGAGAAAATGTGTATGGTACATGGAACTGTAGAGTTAAAATTAAAAACTGCTGAAACCAAAGAAAATGTATGCTTGTTTTTTATTTATATAACAATTTACCAATCCATTATCACAAAGGAGCTTTACAGAAAACAAGATGTAGGTTTTGAACGAGCAAGCCAGAAGCAACTAAAGCAATGGAAAAACTCCATGGGGTGACCGAAACCAGGCCTCTTCTGCAGTTTGTTACTATTTGACTCCAGATTTACTCTATTCTACAGTGATGTGTGCATCAAGGAAAGAAGGGAAGTGTATTAAGTGTTGCACCCATCATGCCTAGTGCACACTGTACAAGAGTGCAGGGCAGTGGTATGGTCTGAGGTTGCTTTAGTTGGTCAGGTGTAGGCTCAACGACATTAGTAAGTAATAGTAAGTAAGCTGACTACCTGAATATACTGAAGGAAATAAATGTCATGGTTATTGAAACAATGCCATGGCAAATGTGTGCCATAATCAAAGCTAAAGGCAGTCCAACTAACTATCATTGTGTGTCCTTTTTGGCCAGCCAGTGTATACACAATATATACTGTATAGTGTGTTCTTTTATAACGTTTTACTGTATATAAAAATTGTAACTTTTCAGGGTCTTAACAACTTTTCTTATTACTTAACATATTTAAGTACAAACCAAATGCATAAGAGCAAATCAAGAAACCACCAAAGTAAAACAGTTTAAGGTAATTTTGTAATTATAGACAGGGGTTGGGCAAATCATCAAACATATCAACATATAAAAGCACTTTTTCATGTGTTCTCCACATTTTGCCTGTTCTCTGGTTGTCTCCCACTGTCCAAATTCATACAGGGAAGTGTGTCTGACTATATAAATGAATGTGTGTGTAGCATGCCTTGCAATGTACTCATCAAGGGTAACTCTTGTCCAGTGTTACAGGGATTGGCTCCAGTCCCACCATGATATATATGTTTATAGATTTTTATATTTAATTGTAGGATTTTGGGGAGGCATGGTGGCTCAGTGGTTAGCACTGTCACCTTGATCCTCCATGTTTGATTCCCGCCTCGGGATTGTGTGCATGTACAGTAGTTTGCATGTTCTCCCCACGCTTGGTGGGTTTCCTTCCAGTGCTACGGTTTCCTCCCACAGTCCAAAGGCATGCAGATTAGGCTAATTGGCATTCTCAAATTGCCCCTAGTGTGTGAGTGTGTGTGTGAGTTTGTGTGTATGTGTGTGTGCCCTGTGATGGATTGGCACCCTGGCCAGGTTATACCCAGCCTCATGCCCTAAGTCTCATGGGATAGACTACAGGCCCCGCGCAACCCTGAATACAGAATAAGAGGTATAGATGAGTGAGAGTGAGTGAGTTGTACTTTGGAAAATTGGTTGAAGTCTCCAAGTCTGGTCCAACAATTTTAACCTGCAAAAAAACATAGCTACATTTTGCACAGAATATTTGTCCTTAGCTTTTTCATTTACAAAAATGTTGGAAAGCCAACAGAAGACAACAAAAGCTTGGCATACTAAATCTGAACTTAGAACCCCTGGTAGGACTATATTAGCTTTCTCTGGCTTTCTGCACATCCTGTTTATGTATAAATCCACTGGCTACTATCTCTCAGGAGACCTAAGTTTCTCAAGGGCATTTGTGCTGGGGCTGTGTTGATAGGTTTTTGCCTGGGATGCTTTTGCACATACTGTATATTGAATTGTTGAATGTTTAACCAGTGATATTTTCTGCACATAAATGATAAACTGATTGCATAAAGTGGACATACCCTTGACCACCATCCATACTTTTCACCCACTTTATTGTCTATTCATCTCTTTGGCATTATCTCCCATCTTCACAATGCATCTTTCCAGGTTTCTGTTTCCACTGTTTCAGACCATGATCATCTAGTAGTATGTAGCACAGCATCAATATCCAGTGTAATCTAGACTATAATATAGTGCCTATAACAGACAGAATGACAGAAAGTGTGGGGGAAGTATGCCCAGCCTCCAGAGTCTCCTTGTGGAGGTGGAATTGTCCCAAATGTGCAAGAACAATCACATCACACATGACATGTCTAGATTGCCAAATGTAAATAAATTATTTAGTGCTTTAGTGTCCTCCATGTCAGATCACAGATTTTCATTTTTGCAGCGCAGGCGTCTTGAGAAGTCTCAATTCAGCCAGAGAGAAAACAGCATAAAAGCAATGGCCCTCTGGGATGTGAGCAGACTGTCTTGCTTCTTCAACGCTCACCAGTCTCAAGGTTAAACAATGACTGTGGAACAATAGCGTGCCTCCCCAGCAGGAACAGAAAGTTGAGGATAAAGCAATAAGTGGCACCGGGCTTCCTCTTTTTTCCTGAGATCTAATGACTTTCTCATTGACCTTTCTGCAGCTTAGATTTAAAAGGAAATATTTGTATTTTTTTATTTTTTTATTTCCCAACCTGTTTTTTTCTTTTTTTCTTTCCATGAACAAAAAATCAGTGTTTTGTTCATGGAGTCACCTTTTGTCAGTTCTTTTTGTCCTAGTCATTTTAATTTTCTCTTTAAGGCAGTGAAGAAAATTCCCATCACTTGTCATTGCCACAGAACTTTTTGATTTCCTGTTGTTGGTTTAAACAGGGAAATCAAACTGCTGACTTCCCTTTCTCTATAACTGTCATTGGGTAGATTGCTGAGTTCTCTCATCTTGTTAATCACATATAAATAAAGATAAGTGACATACATAAATCAATCAATCAATCAATAAATCGATAAATAAGTGTTAGATGTTTGGTGATTTCACTGGTCGACCGGTAGAGTATCTGCATAGTGATGTATTGAGAGAAGGTTTTTTTTGTATTGTCAGTTCAGTTTAGTTCAGTTCAGCCTTTATTCATGACATACATCTTACTGCACAATGAAATTCTTTATTCTTCACATCTTTTTGTTAGTAGCCTCGGTGTGTTAAGGCTCCAAATTACTGATCGGAAGGTCGGTGGTTCGAGTCCCAGCTCTGCCAGGTTTCCGCGGTTGGGCCTTTGAGCAAGGCCCTTAACCCTGTCTACCCCAGGGG
>JAOVVB010000049.1:19218505-19230572 GCA_028570985.1 Heterobranchus longifilis
TGTGTGTATGCTTTTCTGTGACAGCTGGACAGCAAGCTTGGAGTAATGCCCGAGTCAAAGTGTATATTATCCTCTTTGTGTTGCAGTGTTTCTAATCAGGACACAGGACACACACACTCAGATGAAGACTAACCTCTACTGCCTTCAATCAGCTTATATTACCAAAAACAACTTTTACCACAAAGCTGTTAAATTCTAGAATGTGATTGGTCAGAAAGCATTGATTAATTTTCTGTAACATCAGCTTTGACGGTAGTAAATCTGGGTCATAGGACAAGCTACGTGTAGGACAAGTCATAGGATAAAAGTTTTGCTGTTAACGGATGCTATACAGTAGGTTAGAAGGCATCTCGCTTCATATGTTTCATATGTTAAATATAATAATAGAGTTAAAAAGTACATTGTTCATAATATAGTATATAATACATTAAAAATTGTGACAAATTACTCTTGTATAAAAGCAATTCAATACAAAATAATGTGGCAATAGCTTCCTGTAGTGCATCCTGATGATATCCTCTGCAAATAAAAATCAATCCCAATGGCACAGCAAACCGCAACAACCTGATCGTTAACTGAAAGGGTCGACAACCCAGCAGATGTTTTCCTGCCCATCATAAACCACCAGAACAGCACAGTACAGGAAGTCCTGACCAATTAGCTGATTAAAATAATGATCAAACACTTCTATTTCCCTTCTTGCTGGGACAACATGCATTCACACTGGCCTAAACAAGTGTGTGTGTGTTGGTGTAAGTGAGCAGAGTGCTTGAGCAGGTGTTGTGCCTGGAGGTATCCGCAGGAAAGGCCAGAGCTACAGTATCACACATGCTGATAAAGAGGACAAGAGGAGATGAGAGAAAAGTTACACGATTTGTAAAATTCTTTTATGTCTCTTATTTCATACTGAAACTTTCCTTTAGAAATTTTAGGTCGAATAAAATTTGAAATTTGAAAAATTTAAAGAACTAATGCACATAAAATTGGGAAATAAAATTAATAAAATTTGTACAGTAAATGCACAAAACTGCTATAATTTTATATATATAAAATTTCACAGATTACAAAGCAGATCATATTTGTTTGAGAATGCCTAATGTTCTCTGTAGCAGAACCCTACACATTAGGCTGTAATGACAGGTTAAAGCACATTTGGATTATTCAATCATGATTTAGATTTATGATGTTACAAAAAACAAAAAAAAAAGCTTACAGTTACTGAGGGTGGAAATCTCAAGGCATCACATGATTACCTTTGATCTAGACTGAACGTGTAATGAGGTGATTGATATTAACATGCATCTTACGGTATCTTGATTTTTGTATAGCTTGCATTATAATATTTGGGGGAAAAAAAGTCGTTCATTTATTTACTTTTAAAATGAAATGTTCACTGCCTGGCCAAAGATTGAAAAATTACTGGAACTGGGTTAGAACCCTTCATCTCCGTGGAAGAAATGTGTCCGAAAAAATTCATGCATTGAGATCATTTACACACTTGAAGTTGCATGGTAGAAAAAAAACAACAACAACAGTAAAACCCTTAGCTCTGTGAAAGTAAGAGCATTGCCATCTACAAACAATGAAACAATGCGATGAGAACTCACAGGACTGGGACTAAACATCTGAGTGGGCAAGAAGAAAACCACTTCTTAGGGAGACTATTCAGAAAAAAAGGCTTGAACTTGCTAGGGAGTAAAGAATGAAGAAAAAAAAAAGAAGAAAAAATGGCTTTTGGAACAATGGAAAAAGGTCCTGTGGACTGATGAGTTCAGATTGACCCTATAGCAGAGCAATAGGTGCATCAGGGTAGGAAAAGAGGCCCATCATACATTTTTCTTACCTGATTGCACTCGCATATTCCAGGACTCTGTGATAAATTGTGAATAAATAGTTCTGGACACCATATTGTGTGCTGTAATCAAAGCTAAAGCTGATTGAATGAACTCTTGGTGTGCGTGATTTTTATTGGCCAAGCAGTGTACATTTTTATATGAAGCTCATTTAATAAAAAAACAGAAAACAAAAATTAAATACAGTACTTAACTGTATTATTTAAAAAAATTATGGTTGACGGGATATAAGAATATAAAGACAACTTTATATTGGGTAAAAAAAAAAAGAAAAAGAAGTGATCTACTTTAAGCAAGGAAGCTAATGTTTTAGTTAAACTGGTAACTACAGTATAAGCCTTTCTTATTTGCTAGTAAATCTGACAACATAAACGGACTAAAATATTTTGGGGTGAAAGGAAAGTCTTGCCTCTATAACACTTTAAGATCTGCCATAACCAGAAATTGCTTATGGAAAGGTTAATACATTAATATTACATGTAAGTAATCAACCTTGAAAGACCTGAAGAAGTCCCTCGTTCAAGTCTTCACTGATGGACATGTGAAGCTGGTGACTGCAGAGGTCAAAGTGCAAAGGAGAGAGAGAGACTACAGTATCTCTACCCCCAGACTGAAGGGGATTAACAGAGCCAAGGCTGCACGTTCTTTCAGCTGGACCGCATGCATTCACAGAGACTAAGCCTGGGTTAAACAAACACAACAAGTCAGTGCTTAACTCATGACTACACAAGCAGATCTACACTGGAGGAACCCAACAAATTCAGCAGCCACATGTCACAGCTTCTGCTTCACCTCTAAAACCATAACAACCCCTGGATGCTTGACAGCTGTCCTGCTGCCTTGGCTGTTTAAGAGTGTTAAACTCTAACCTGTGCATCTCTGCGTCAGGGAAATTAATTAAGATATAAACAGTAAAAGCAGTCCTACATCAGCAGTCTCGTTCCATTAAGACAGATTTAAACAAATCCTGGTGTGTGGAGTCAGCGATCTGCAGCGTCTTGGTCGTTAAGCATGAACTGGCTTGCTCTCATACTCGTTGGAGTAATTACGCTGAGTGCTGCTTCGTCATGATCCCTCTGTCACTACTTTACCTCATTCCTGTGTGGAAAGTTGCTGAACAGCTCCCGTCAGTCAGGACAGACTGCACCCTCTGAACCAGACATCTCCAAACCTTTTTTGCGAGTCACAGCGTTGTGGGATAATTTTCTATCCTCCCCTGATCGTTTGATTTTTTTTTTTTGTATTTTAAGAGCCATTTAATTGAATGTGATTTCTGTAACTGGTCTTTTCTTTTTGTTACATGATGTTCTTTCCTTGCTTATCTTTTTCTCCTGTCCATAAGGTTCATCTAGTGTATATGGTCTTCTTGCACCCAACCTTGAGTAGAAAAGTCTGCTGTTTAATATTTGCCCATGAAATACAATACTTGTCCTTATGCATGCATGCCATAAACCATATCTCATTAAATCTTTGCTCTTAGTCTCATGATTCTTCAATCATCCTACTTCTGATGAAGCTACAATATGTCCATCCAGAAACATTCACGGTAGTTTTTTTTTTAATCCTGTACGTACAAGAAAGTATGGAGAATCCATTATTCAGCAAACCAGAGCCGTGCGTGGAGATATCAAGACGCATTGACTATTCAGAGAGATTGTTTCTTACCAATTTTACTTCACCCGTTTGTGCGTTAAATTAAATGTTGATCTATAAATGGTAAATACATTCCCTGTTTATTACCCAGCCATCTGGAAAAAACAGCTTAAAAACCTAAAAAAAAAAAAAAGAACTCTACATCAGTGCAGTTATGGCACCGATTATCCTTTTTCTCTGAAAGAATCCAGACGTCCATCTGTTGTCCACCTACACTGAGACACTGCCTGCTGGAGCTGCACATCACTGTCGTAATAGAAGTTGTTCCCCATCCAAAAAATATCTACATAAGCATATATAATTTGCGCTAATGCTGATTTGGTGAAGCCCCACCTCCAAAACAAAAGGACTTCCAGACCTGCCAACCATAAAAATATCAACTTTCAATCATTTCATTTTCAAATATCATTCATGCGATTTTTATTTTTGTTTTTTAACTGTGGGAACAAAATACTGTTTTTTCCCCACATGGTTTTAAATGATAACTCTTATCAGCATGTTCAAATGTACAATTGCTGCACAAAAGGCATGAAAAAAGATTGGCAGGTCTTGATTTTCCCCTTCAGGGAAAACTGTCCTGAAATAGTTTTCAAAATTTAGCTTACTGTATAAAAATCATTCATGTGTTTCAAAGACAAAAAGATATGTTTATGCTTTTACTGAGGATAGCAATAATTTTGGACTCGGCAACAAAGAATATTTTGGTTGTATACAGTATGTTTCTCGTGTCATATACAGGTAGTATAGCTATATCCATTTCTCACAATCTTACTGGCATTGGTTTTGAATAAAAATTATGGTATAGTAAAAATTAAGTATAATTCTTTAGTTGTTTGGAAAACCTTTTTGTCTTTGATTTGTATACAAAATACTACTTATACGACACACTCACACGCGTTAATATTCAGGCATTGTTGTAATGAGCCGCATTTTTGCAGCAGAGAGGCTGAATCATCACTCAGAGTGCTGACACATGCAAACACATGCTTTTCACATCATCAACATCAACACCGAGCAAATTGTCGTAGTGCTAGACCACACTCCTACTCCTACTTCGATATCATTCTGTTTAGTTTAAACATCAGGATGCTTGATTATTTTGATCGACAGATGCTTCGTGTGAGCATGCTGTTATTAATGCTGCAGTAATCATGATGATCATATCTGCTGTGTCTAGCACTACGACTACGAACATCACCAACATGTGACATGGACAAGCAGTGCAGAGTTCAAACCAGTACCGCTCACGACATTCCCGGCGTGGGCTTTTATTGAAAGCCAAGCCGCTGATTATGATGTAATACACAATTATAAAAGATGCATGTTACATATTTATGTCAAATATTTACTGCTTAGTTTTGCGTGATAAATGGCTGGCCTGGGGTTCAGGGTCAGACCAGATATGAAACAAACAAGTAGAACTGTAAGGCCAACATGCAAGGGGAAAGAAAAGGGAAAATCTGCAGTCTGTAGGATTCTCATCAAAGACCACTCGGGAATCCTAACACGTGCAAGAGGAAAGGCAGGGATGCGTCAGGGTGATGCAGAGAGATGTTAAAAAAGCCACCAGCACAGAGTGATCACATGCAAACAGATAGAAATCAGTGTGTCACCTTGGTCAGCAAGTGAGAGGGCTTTCCTGCAATGTTTTTCAGAATCAGAGATGTCTCCCTGTCCAGATATGAGTGCTTTGAGCGAGAGAGAGAGAGAGAGAGAGAGAGAGAGAGAGAGAGAGAGAGCACAAAGTGCTGTGATTATCAGTGAACTGCAAATCTGTGAAAGCACAGCAGATTAAAGCAGGTGGTGGTCACATGACCTGTGGAGGAATTAATCAAATATTTTTAAAACTATACAGTACATTAAATTGCATGACGTTTGCTTGCTATAGTTGATGCAGATAATAGACTGGAGCTGTCGTGTAGTCTACTGTATGTACCAGTGACAGCCGTGAAAAAGCAGCCTCTGGGACATCACAGTGGTTGTAACTGATGATACTGTTTCTGTAATAAATATATTGTTTGCTTTGCAGTTAACTTTACACATGGACACCTTCTGTCTGCCTTGAATTTACAGAAGAAGCACTGGGTTACATGATGAATGAGATTATTATTATTCGGCTCTTAGCTGCGACCTGACGAGTATCTAAAGAAAAATCACGTCTGCACAGGAAGATAAAAAACGGCTTTTGCTGGAGGTTTCCTGACTTAAAATAAATAAATAAAAAGACATGTGGAAACCTGAAGCTTCCACTTAATCTCCACATCTGCTGCCTGCATCTCCCTCATTTCTGTCAGGCCTTTTCTATTACAATGAAGACAGCAGCTGATTTTTCTTTGTTATACATCCCCAGGATGGCTTGACTCACTGAAAGAAAATGATTGGTGTGTATTTTGAATCACAGCCTCCCTTTGCTAAATTCCAATGTGGTGTCCAAGTCTATCTGGGAGTAGTAAGAGCTGCCGAGAAAACAAGTCAATCCATCACTGTGCCGCTATTTTAGAGTCCACGTGTCTCTAGACTGCATGTCTGTCGTTTCGGACTGATGTGGTCTTAATGGGGCTGGATCTGTTTGTGATTGGAACAGATAGTGCAGTGAGAGTAGGAGGTGGTGAAGCTGGAGATTAGATGCTGCAGAGATGAAAAAATGAGACGACGATTCGGGGGGAAAATGCCGAGCCTGTTTACCATAGGCTCGTACGTTTACTAATTAAATAACTAATCCTGTATTATAGTCAAAATTGTAACAGCTGAATTATAGGAAATGACATTATATATTTTATTTTATACTGCATGGATCCTGTATATGTATCAGCAGCATGATAGCTAACGATATTAGCGGATATATTCTACATGAAAGAGTTACCTCTGAGCTCTGCTGGCTCTCCTGTAGACTGTCTTGCTCCGGCTGCCTCGACTTGTCCATTTCCAGCGAGTCCACGCTGGACGCTGAGGCAGAGTTGATGCTGGAGCGAGACGAGTGCACAATGGATCTCACCTCGTGCTCGATGACGGTCCCTACCGAGCCTGTGCGCCGGTGGTGCTGATGGGCAGGTCTCCTCATGGTGGAGGACGAATACGGCGCTGAGGAAGTGGAGGCGAGGGATGCTGTGCTGAGGCGCGCTGCTTCGTCCATGCTCTGTGAGGCACGCTCTAGCTGGGCTGTGATGTCATCCAGAGAGAAGTTGGAAGCGAGTGCAGGCCTGATGGTGGATGCAGGTGACACACGAGTGCTGCTGCTACTGCTGCTGCCTCCACTACCTCCACTGCTGCCTCCACTTCCCCCCGTGTGCTTCACGCTGTGGCTGCGGCCAGCCGGAGGTTTCTGGCGCACTTTGCCGTCCCCGGTCAGGCCGAGGCGCGCAGAGCTGGTGCCCGGTTTGCCGATGGTGCTTAGCTCCTGCTCAATAGAGCACAGGTCGGCCATAAGAGCATCCAGATCGACAGAGTCCCCCTGGTTTAGAGCCTCTGTGAGACAAAGCAAAGAATCATACATCTATCTGGTTACTGGTGATCAAAAAGGGTGGACACAAGTGACCAGAAGAATGACTTACATATGTGTTTATAAAGCTCAGAGGTGAATGATAGTTCTTTGAAATTTTTAGCTTAAGGTAGGAGTTTGTAATTTTTTAAGCCATTGTAACAATTAAAAAAAAAAAAAAAAAAAAAATGACCGGCTGCCTTTTTCAACATTGTTGCCTTTTATTAAAAAATAAGCAGAGCTTTGCATCTGTTCTAGATCAAGCTCATGTCTGGGGATTATCTATTCATTGCTTATCAGTTATTCTGTTGATTCCCACCCACTTGCTCAACACAAATAACAAAACAAACAAGCAGACTGACCGTTGATGTTGTATATGGAGAAGCGGTACGAGAAGTTCGCCATGTTTGTCTCCTGTCTAAGAGGAGCTTTCTGCACCCCTTTTTCTGACTTTCCATCATCCAGGCTCTACAAAGGTACAAAAACACACAATAAGACAAAGCTACACACTTTAAATACCTAGATCATAAAAACTATAATCAGCGTGTTATGATCTTCAAGACAAGGATGACTTTAGCAGACAATGTTTAGAAAATAATAAGCAGGGTACCAATACTATATGGTCTATATGTAAATACGATACAGTCTCTCTGTAAATACTATACGATCTCTCTGTAATCGCTATACGGTCCATCGTAAACACTGTACGGTCTCTTTGTATATACTATATGGTCTTTTTGTAAATACTATACAGTGTCTCTGTAAATACTATACGGTCCATCTGTAAACACTATAGGCTCTCTGTAAATACTGTACGGTCTCTCTGTAAATACTGTACGGTCTCTTTGTATATACTATACGGTCTCTCTGTAAACACCATACGGTCTCTTTGTATATACTATACGGTCTCTTTATATATACTATACGGTCTCTTTGTAAATACTATACGGTATCTCTGTATATACTATACGGTATCTCTGTATATACTATACGGTATCTCTGTATATACTATACGGTATCTCTGTAAACAAAGGTTTTAAGACAGTTTAAGATCAATGAGCATCTTCAGGCGAGTTTATGGTTTCACTCGCACTTCTTATACACTGACCAGTTTCACCATCGAGTAACCATTTAGTAAGCCACAATCTATTAATAAGTGATCTAATAGAATATATTCTTAATTTCTCTCAATTAAGTCACTATATTCACATACACACATACTATACACACACAAACCTTGGTTAGCTTGTCCAGCTCCCCAAGCCATGCTCCAAACATTTGGTCCAGGTCCTGGTCTTCCTTATCACTGTCTTCCTCAGCAGCATGGTCCAGCTCGTCATCTGAGAACTGCTCCATCTGAGAAACAAACATACAGTATAACGTTACTCCACAAGCCATTACATATCTAGAGAGATGGTTTTTCAAGCCTGGTCCTATTGGAGCTGCTGCCTTGCACATTTTAATGGCCTCTCTGCTCGCAGAGAGCAGAGCAGATTAACTAATCATCTAATTAACAGTCTTTTCTGAATTGAAGTGTGTTTGGTAGAGCAGGGGAAACACTAAAATGTACAGGGCAGGGGGTGCTCAAGGAACAGGATTGGGAAGCACTGATGTAGATAATGAAATAAGCTTAAGGCATCAGAAAACCTTGAGCAATTTTTTTTTAGATTAGATTAGATTTTTTTTTTTGAAAATTATTCCTAAACAATGTCAGCTATGAACAATATCATATTGCTTTATTTACATTCCTCCCTGAATTGTATGCAACAATGATCATACACTGCCCTCTAGTGTTAATATGTCAATATTAAAATCCCCTGGCCGACCCTATAAAAGCAGATCAAACCTCGCTTTTTACACCATGTTTCCACAAATGACAGCACCAGCACCGAGTAATTATTACTTCTAACAAATAAAAACATCTTAGAAGTTCCCACGAACAGCATGACTGATTTATTAATGATGCAGAAAGCGATGTCTGCAGTGTACATAAACACATGGGATAAACAGATGTAGACCTTGTGCGCACGAGTGTGATTGTGTGAGAAACAGGGAGAGAGAGAAAGAGAGAGAGAGAGAGACCGAAAGAAAGAGAGAGAGAGAGAGAGAGAGAGAGACCGAAAGAAAGAGAGAGAGAGAGAGAGAGAGAGAGAGAGAGAGAGCAGTGCATTTGGACATCATCTCCTTTCATAAATGGTTCTGGGATTTTGTCCATAAACAGAGCGAGCAATCGTTGTCACAGGAATTAAAGCCTTTTAAGTCTGAACTGTCTTAACGCTCCCGATCTTCAGCAGCACGTGTTAACAAAAAGCTCAAGTAGAATATGGAATATTCTGGCCCAAAAACACAAAATTATCCAACTTTTTTCAATGCTTTGGCTGAAATGCAGTCCCTTCTGTCTGGGACACTAAAACTATAAAGACAGAATAAGTGTAAAACCACAACTAACAAATGTGTATGAAAATCGTCATGTTATTTACAAGTAAACCACAAAAAATTGTTCAATAATTCATACTGTATGTTTCTGTGTGTTTTAGTGGTTAGAACTGCTGCCTTGCACCTCCAGGGTCCAGGTTCGATTCCCGCCTCAGGGTCTGTGTGCATGGAGTTTGCCTTTGCTTGGTGGGTTTCCTCCCTGTACACCGGTTTTCTCCCACAGTCCAAAGACATGTAGATTAGGCTAATTGGCGTTTCCAAATTGCCTGTAGTGTGTGCATGTGAGTGTTGACCCGAAGTCCTACCATGGTCATACAAGATGGGGGTAAATACAATGATCACCATTGGCATCCTTGATCCCTAGTTGGACTACAGAGGTTCCTAGATGGACAGATAGTTTAATATCAAAATAAAAATCCTTATTTTATTGCCTGTGTCTGCTTATGTTTTATGTCAACTCTATCATACCACCAGAGTGTGTGTCTTTCATAATGCCGCATAAACTATTATACACTGTTAAACAATTACACATCATAAGCTATACTTATGAAATATAGCCTATAGCCGTATATTATGAGGAGCATCTACTATATAAGTCCTTAAGTATGAGCTGGTATAATAGGAATAATACTGTATTGGGTACTGTAGAAATATTATGTCTTCCATTTCACCCAATGTTGTGCTCGTCAGCAGATGTGTGTGAACTCATTAAAGACTTCTATCACAGGCAGGACAACACGGACACTGCTGTCACACCGCACTCGTGGCTGGACACTGGAGTCCACATTATGCAACTCTCACCATTTCTTTCTCCCCTCACTGGGCTCAAGTCTTCCCAGGCCATTTCAGACAGCTTTTTTTTTCTTCTTCCTCCCAACATAAAAATAGATGGCACAAAAGTGAACACAAGAATGGAGGAGAATTAAAGAGGAACTTTTTTAAGCAACCGTGCTACAGTTAGCTCCCTGTGGTTATCTGCCCTGTGATTTGGGCAGGGATTGGCAAGCACGGGGCGTAGGACGTTCGCTATCTGAGACATACGCACACACACCCTGTTGACGCAGCCTAAACCAGCAGGAATGGGTGTGCACGCGGTTGTGTGTGAGACAGCGTCACAGATCTAAAATCAGCAGGGGTGCTAATCTTCGATCAAAGTTTGCCTAATTCGCCAGACGGCCATTACAGTAGCACTAGAGAAGTGGCTGCTGTCTGTCGGCGTGAGAGTAGAGCTATAATGGAGGAAAGTAATAACCCAATGACCGGATGTACAGTAGCAGCAGGCAGTGCCGTACACCGGTGCAGTTACTTATCCAAAAACACATACCCTGCTTTGTTATCACATCACAATTTTTCTGAAGGTTGTGAAGACATCCCACGAGTGCCAAAAATAAACACTAAAGAAAGCTCCCGGTCTGAGGTTATGTGACAAAAATGTGTTGGAGAAAAGGCTAAAAGCTGCCAAAAGAACATTTGGAAAGATAAAAAAAAATAATAAATAAGTAGAAAAAAAAAGTGCTTATAGCTAGCTTGGCTATGTCACAAAACCATATGCCAGCACATCATTATATATGACATTTAAAAATGTGTGTTTTATTATTTGCTTGCTTTTGTTTTTCTCAAATTACAAAATCATTGCTCTGTCCAACAGATTTATGGTTTGGACTATTTCTATTCTTAGATTAACTTACATGTCTCTTTTGAGTACATACAGTACCCTATATTCAGCAAGTGGACTTTATTACAGTATGATCCACTGTTCATCATTAGGAGTCTTACTGTAAGTTTATGCACCTGTATTTATTGAAAAGCTTAAACATACATGGTCTAAACTGCTAACCTTGGTCCTGGTCTTCATCCTGTCTCTGCCTCACGCTGCTCTGCTGGCACTCTGACACTACAGCAGCCACACACAGCTGTATCACTGCTTCTTATCGCCTTACACACATACATACAGTTAGTGCCTCTCTCTGAGGGAGTACAGCACGGCCTCAGTGCACAGGAGACACTGATCTGTGTGTGGAGGAGGACAGTCTAATGTGAACAGGAAATGGGCAGGATGTAATGGATTCCTCATTCTCCCTCTTGGGCTGCAGCGTTGCATAAGACATCCCTCCTGATGGGAGCACCAGAGAAAAGGCCAAAGCTTCATGACACATGCTTTATAACAGGGCACGAGTGAAAAAGCCGGACATGGTTGCTCCTTAAGGATTTTTTTTTTTTTTTGATGGAAAACATCTGTTAAGTTACATAACATGCCACTAGAAATTTAAATAGTCAATTAAAGTGAATCAATCAAAGACTAAATACTACTTTTAAATACAACTTGCAATATTACTAGCAATGTTTCATCTCAACGTTTTAGATATTTCCTCATTATTTGTAGTGATTCAGGAGTAGTTTAGTTGATGAGACCTGAGATTACCTCAAGTGATCAGGATTACTTAATCTGATATTATTTGAAGTGATCAGGGTAATTCAATCTGATTGAAATTACCTAAAGTGATCAAGATTACTTGGTCTGACTGAGATTATTTGAAGTGACCAGGATTACTTGATCTGACTGAGATTACTTGAAGTGATCAGGATTACTTGATCTGACTGAGATTATTTGAAGTGATCAGGATTACTTGATCTGACTGAGATTATT
>JAOVVB010000049.1:19251101-19264052 GCA_028570985.1 Heterobranchus longifilis
ACAATGCTGATCATAAACGACTGCTGACCCAAAATCATCAGTGCACCTCAGCTCATGCACCGCTTCACGGTGTCCGGGTTTACTTGGCGTCCCGGCTAGACGGAGCGGATTAATTCATGAACAGGCACACATTCATTCACACAATAGGCACTGTTTGGGGCTGATGAAAGCAAAGGGATCCACACACAAACACACACACGCACATTCATTCAGCATCTTCACTCTCACAGATGAAGCAGGCAGCTGTGTGTGTGTGTGTGTGTGTGTGTGTGTGTGTGTGTGTGTGTGTGTGTGAGTGGATTTATGCCAGTGAAAAACCGTGAAGCTCTAATTTCAAAGCTGGAGCTCCTTTGTGTCGAGTTTGTTGTGCCCTGCCTGAGGACAGCGAGTGTCTTCGTGAGGGGGATGGAGGACCGGGCTGTGGTGATCACGGTCTCTGTGCACTGCCGCAGGACTAACCATGTCACCAGCCACTGCACTCACTAACCCAAAACCTAAAATCAAAGTAATTACGCATACAGGGAAAACTTAGATGCTGTTGCCTTTCATTAGAAAAGTGTTCTTAAGTGTCCCACATAATTCCGACGTCATTTTATTATTTGGGTCACTTTTAAAACCCCTGATGTATGGTAGGGAGACACTGGAGCATGGAAGCAGTTACTGGGTCAGCAGGACTACAGGCTCTCGCACACTGTAGCGGCACTATGATACGGGATTAGAATCTCATGCGGATTCTCTCATCTACAAAGAAATGCTTTTTTTTGCCTCATATTTAGGATGTCATAAACTCACAGGAGAGCAGATGAGAGGGGAAACTAGAACAGAAAAAACAGGGACAGGCAAATGGAGGTGTGCATCATCTTAAACCGTTCATCAATATACTCTAGTGTCACTGCTTGGAACCCGTTACATAATAAAAGCCGATGAGAACTCTGGTAGCAGATTTCTCCAATGGGAATTCGTCTCTGCATTAGTCTCATAAAATGGGCCGAAGAGCACAACCCAACATCTGTTTGAGGCATGTTCTCATGTGAGCATTTACTAGCCAGTGATGTAGTCGTGTCAGAGCTGGAGGCCTCGGAGCTCCAGAGAGTTGTACGGATGTGTAGATGCTGTGTCTGGGACCAGATGTGAGCTGTATACAAGGAGATGAGGTAAAGACATGGATCATGTGGACTCAGGAATGGTTCATGGTGTCAAATGGCTTTGCCGGTTTCTCCTTTGTGGGTTAGATTTTACTTTTGCGTCGTTTTCAAGTTGAATCCGTAAAGCCAGATCCAAAGAAAGAGAGATCGTCTGCTCAGAAATTCTCTTCTATATTCCCATGTTCCACAAACTTTGTTAAGATAACAAAGTCACAAAACAACCCCAAAGGCCCAAATTCATGAAAGCTGTGAATGAGAGAGCAACACATTTACAACAGAGAGATATACCGGTTAGTCAAGACGTTAAAACAACCATCGTATCGTGATAATATTGTATTGGGTGGTCCTTGGTGATTCCAATCCTCAGAATATACCCTAGATGGGATGTCAGCCCAGCACAGTCCATGACACACACATGTTTGTTTGTTTAATTTAACAGCTGAGAGGACACAGGGGAACCAGGGGGAAACCCACATGGGTTAAGACATAAGGACAGAAAAGCCACAGACAGTAACCAGAATGCAGGATTGATCCCAGGCCCCTGGTGATGTGAGAGAAAATGCTACCCACTGTACCACCATGTCAGGATTTGTAACAGTTCTGACCAGCATCTGATCTGATAAACCACAAAAAGTCTAATGGACAATCTCTTTTCTAATGATCACCTTGCCTCCTTACTGCACAGGACTGACTGATGTGGGACAATTAAACAATGTTTTAATTCAATGCACTCAAATTTACAATAAACAGGTTTACAGAAATCTTCATAGATTTTGGTTTAGGTGATTAATGAGCGAACCACATGCAAGAGGGCGAGGGAAAACTCCATGTCATGACATGAGGAAGAATAGTTGAGAGGAACCAGTATACAGTATACTGAATAGTATAATATGATACAGTATAGTATATTACAGTATAGTATGATACAATACTGTGCTATACTATACTATATCATACTATAGAGTATACTGTACTGTATCATACTATACTACACTGTGTTATACTATACAGTATAGTATGATACAGTATAGTATAATACAGTATAGTATAGTATGATACTGTATAGTATAGAATGGTACAGTATAATATACTGTATAGTATAGTATGATACTATACTGTGTTATACTATACTACAGTATATCATACTATACTATACTGTGTTATACTGTACTGTATCATACTATACTATACTGTGTTATACTATACTGTATCATACTATATGAACACAGAACACAGTATAGTATAGTATGATACAGTATAGTATACTCTATATTATAGTATGATACAGTATAGTATAACAGTATAGTATAGTATGATACAGTATAGTATACTCTATATTATAGCATGATACAGTATAGTATAATACAGTATAGTATAACACTATAGTATAGTATTATGCAGTATAGTATACTGAATAGTATAATATGATACAGTACAGTATAGTATAGTACGGTACAGCATAGTACAGTATGATACAGTATACTGCAGCATAGTTTGTACTATGTTACACACAGACTGCAGTTTGCTTGGTTTTTGTGCAATTTACTGTGCAACAATCCAGAATACAAAGCATGACAACTGATCTTAGTCTAGTCTATCCACCACCTGGACCCCAGGCAAGGCATCAACATTGAGATCCCACAGGCCAGGGATCAGTCACACTAAATAAACATGAATTGCATTTCCAAAGGCATCTGCTCAAACAGCTACTGTTATGCAAACCTTTTTTTATTTTTTTATTTTTTTAATAATTACAACTCAAAACACACCTCGGAATGTATAAATATATAAATGTTGGTGCAGGAGGTCCTGATTGGCTGAATGTTAATAGTCTGCTTCGTTTGTTTGTTTTTTTTCCCCATCCAGTTTATAATAATACCAAGGCAATCATAAGAACTGAATTCAGGATAGAGAGGCGGCTTGTAAATGTCTCAGTCATAAGAAAAATTACTCTCATTAAAGTATAAAAATGTGCCCTTTATGGCATTTCAAAGCAATTTAAAGGTACTGTTAAGCAGTCATGTGTACCCGAGTTAAAAACGATAGTTAAATACCTCAGCAAAGAAATCTTTAACACTACTCAATAAGCCAGCCTTGATTTACATTACTCAAATAAGAGAGAACTCGGATGACTCAGCTAAGCAGTTGCTGTCATTTGAGGAAATGTTGGCAGGCTGAAAAACAGCATACTTAATCAAATCTTCATGAAAAGCCAAGGAGGCAGAAGAGCGCTAAATCATGGATAATAAAGCACATGGAGACCCAGGTCTCTGTGGTGCTCCTTTCCTTTTTAAAGCATTGCTACGAAAGAAAACAGCTGGGACAACAGGGCGTTATGACAGAATCTTCAGACATGTCAAAACAGAGAAGAGGCACGAAAGCCTGTAATGATCAAAAGCTGTATGTGCTCCATACATAACCTCAGTCACCCTCCTCTCTCAATTTAAAAAGGAAAAAGATAATCCTACAGGTTATATCACACTTTGATACGCAGTAATGCTTATTTGGTCAGTATACAAGGACATAAGACACAAAAGTATGAAAAGCAAATGCAAACCGCTCGACTTCTCTGGCACTCCTTGCTGTCTTTAATGGAACAGCGGCGTCAGCATGCTGTAAAGCACTCTAAGCCTTTGATATTGTGCTGGTAAAGTCAGCACTGGGTTTTAAACGCAGACAGGTGAAATGAGGACGAGAAAGCCGTAAAAACTGTAAGCGATCCTGATTCCCAGCTACTCATTCCTCCCTGAGGCTGAGGCTCATTTCGTCACATGAGGAACAGACACATTGGAAAACCTGGCGAAGCAGGACGAGGCGAAGCAACCAGGCAAAAAATAATAATAATAAAGAGAGAGAGAGAAGAAAAAAAGAAAAAACTGAGGAGGGGAATGAGCCTAGATTTTCCGAACCTTAACTTCAACATTACGTTAACTGACTTTTCGAAAGCTAGTTTTTTGTTTCGTTTTTTTTTAAATTCAACTAAACTTCAACAAGCTTAAAAATTTTTTGTGCCTGTGATTATTTTGATGTTTGTCTGCCGTTTGGCTTAAACATGCCACATTAGAACAGATGTCAAAATAATCCAAGTCAAGAAGAGGAAGTGAAACCTGGAAACATTTAGACCTAGATACCACATGCCTATTTATATTAAAAATAAATAAATAAAAGATGAGTCAGGGTATATTTTGACAACGTGTATATTTTGGCTGTGAAATAAGTCAAGGTGGCACACTGGTGTAGTGGTTAGCCCTGTGGCCTCGCATGTCTGGGGACAAAGGTTTGATTCCTGCCTCAGGTCTATGTGGGTGTGTGTGGGTGTGTGTGTGTGTGTGTGTGTCTGGAGTTTGCATGTTCTCCTCGTGCTTGGTGGGTTCGTGCCATGTGAAGTCTCCTGGGATAGGCTCCAGGTCCGCATGACCCTGTACAGGATAAGCATTATAAAATATGAATTAATTAATTCTTAAATGAATTAAATAAAATCAGTAGAAATGTTTCAGTGTAACCAGTACTTGCAGTTTGCTTACATTAACAAACTACTGTAGTGTAAAGAAAAACTAGTGGCAAATTCCCAAAGGGAAAAAAGTGACATGTTATAAAGTGTGTAACCACACTGGAAAGCTTGTCTGTTAATCTCGGAGTAGATTTGCTCACGACGAACAGGTCAGAACAGAACAACCCCAGACATGCTGAACGCACAGGCGATGCCACTGAGGCACTTGTGCACGAAGGTGAGATGGGAGCACAGTGATAACGGTTTACACTCGAGGAAACAGCATCTTCTTTGCTGTTATTTCACAATGTTTCTCCCTCGGACATCTCCTTGTCCCTCGTGTCCACTGTATACAAACACAGCTTTTTATAGCAGGTCGGGCCTTGGTGCTCTGCTCGTGTTGAACATTAATTAAAACACACACATCTGTGTGATCCAAACATAGCTCATACTGTATGTAGACACACATAGTTATTTCCTGTCTGGCCTGAAACAAGGGGTGTAACATTTCCAGTGAAATGATATCAGCGCTGATATTTAGTGCTGGCTAAAGATGGCTGCAGGTTGGAATACTCTGTCTGATGACGCTGTGCTGAAAGTGTTATAATCTTATCGATTCTATCACGGTCTTTATCCATTTAGAAAGCAAGCAGAGACGCACTCATAGCAGATACGCTGCCTGCCAGGCATTCACAGCAGCACAACAGAGATGTGAAGCAGATTGTCCTTCCCCTGTTCACTTACACGCTGTGCCGGGACTGGACGGCCAAAACGTGTGAGAACTCGGTGGTTGGCACAGCGCTCACTAACCAGCCAGCATTCCTGTGTGCTTCCTGCTTTACAGCGATAAAGGGGCAACAGATTACATAAGAAAAGCAGCTGAACACCAGATAAAAATGGTGCAGAATGCTTCCCCCCCCTCAAATGTCCCCCTTTCTTAACAACCTCTTTATCAATCTCTCAAAGGTAACAAGCAGCACAAGCACAGTTGCTCCACTGAAGTACGATGGAAATGAGTCAAAAGGATTCAGCCAAATATATTTTTCCTTATACTTTTCTTCTTGGAAGTCTTTGAAACAGTCAATCAAGAAAGCGGTAAATAAAAGCCAACATTTTTTTTTAGAAGAAAGTTAACAAAACATCCTTTACAAACAGGTTAAATAAAAGGAGACGTTGAAGCCCAGTTTTTATGTGTAGTGTCCAGTTGTCTTTGGACGTTTTCGTTTGCACTAACACTGTACTTCTTCATTACCTCACAAACATCCTTTCGCAGCCACATTTTTTTGTGTGTGGTGAAGGAGTCGAACAGTGATTACATCACTCTTTTGAGCACAACTGCGCACACACGCCCCGCCCACCATGCTCGGGAATGCATGAACTGTTCCCGAGATCACCTCTGCAAGGGGTCCAGGGAACGGTTCCCGAGTTCAGAACGATTGCATTCTCACTGACCAAAATCTACCGGTCCCGGGGCCAAGTGTTCTGGGAAATTCTGCCAATGTGAATGCGCCATAACTGAACTCCAAAGATATGAAGCAGCAGTAATACATGTATCAATATTTGATTTAAAATAATAATAATAATAATAATAATAATAATAATAATGAGAAAATGAAGAAGAAGAAGAAGGAGGATTATTATTATTATTATTATTATTATTATATTATTATTATTATAATTATTAAATAAATAGTATCTGCCAGGCTTGTGAGCACAGGCATCAATATCGACAAACTCAAAGTAGGATAAAATAAAATGCAAAATTATGAAATATATGGGAACAATTAAGTGAATCCTGAAAATGGATTATTGTTTGTGTTGAGTTGCTTTGCATTTCTCTTTGTATCGGCATGAGTTTGCTTCCGGGTCCACTGGTTTCCTGTATGTGTATACATGCCAGTAGGTGGACACTCTAAGATAAACTGCACATAGGAGTTGATTGTGTGAACGTGTGAGTGTGTTACTAGGGATGAATGAATGGATAAAACCTTTTTTGTTTCCGAACTGGTTTCACTTTTGAACAACATGTTTGTTTTTTTTTAGCCTCTACAGTGCAGCTCTATAATAAAACACATAACACATAATCCCCATAACACACTGGCGAAGTTTAACTCCTGCTGGACAGCATCTGTGCTATTCGTGACACCAAAGGACGAAACATCTGGACAGAGCCTTAATGATTTCTCCATTCCTGAGGTTGGGTTTAGGCTGCACTGCTCTGGATCTGTTCATAGGATTGAGTGTTTATGAGATGGACACAGCTGCCTCTGGAGTTAGAGTGGACGTGAGACATTTCTTCATGGCTGCCGGGAGCCTGACCTCTGACACACACTGCATGAGGGTTTTAGAACTTCTCCTTTTAAAATTCTGATCATTTCATTTACTCAGCACAAAAAGAAAACAGCATGGTGTTTAAGTGACATTCACATATATAGTACTGTGCAGAAGGTTTGAGCCACACCCCTCATTTCTTCATATTAAATTGTATTTAATTATATAGATTAAAGTAAAGAAATGAGAACACATGCTTTACTGCGACAGGCTGCAAAGTGCTTAAAGATACGTAAAAACAAATTTTCAGAAATGTAAGAACCTCAGCAGCAACCTCATTTCCCCTCTTGTCAGCCTTCAGCATCACCAGCATACTAAAACCTGGAGAACTATTCCCTCAAGGCTACAAGAAAGTCTGGAACTTTGTAAACAGAATATGAATAAATGAGATTCTTACACGGTACTATAGTCTTTAGGAGAGGAGACTAAACTTAGAATGCATGTTAGTCCCAAAATAGACATGCAATCAAGTGTGTGTGTGTGTGTGTGTGTGTGTGTGTGTGTGTGTGAACTCATTTCAGTGTTTGTTTTGGGGGCTTTGACTTCAAGGATTATGACTTCAATTATAATAAAGCCTCTGTAATGCAGGCAATTGCTCCATGTGTCATAACTATCAACTGTCACGAGGAAGCTACAGCACATACACGCAGTTTGCTGACTCAACAAATGCACTACCTGGCAGTCATGACTGTTCCACCAAATCACTGGGTGAGAGGACATAAGCACTTTTCATTGCTTACCCAACACAGACAAGTCACAGTACAAATACCCGCTAGGCAGGGCGCTTCATAAACAAACTGCTGCTTCACGGTGAAATTAACCACCATGAGTAACAGAACACCTGGTTCACCTAAACAGAAAGCAGAGCACGCCCATGACTTCACCTCGACACAGTCGAAACGCTGTGCTAAAACCATTCTCCATGAAGCAACAGCCAGAGCACGTAAATCGTCCTCCGTGTCCGGGGGGCATCGCTGACAGTCAGCTTCGCTGTGGAGAACAGGGAGCAATAATATCATTTAAATTCCAGTGTCAACTTAAGTTGACCTAAAATCATTAGTGAATTCCTGGCCATGCTGATCCAAAACAGCAGATATGAATAACACCATATAAAACACCAACTGTTTTTTTAAGTATGAATGCAACTTTATAAAAAATAAATTTTAAAGCATGAAAGACAATAATAATAATAATAATAATAATAATAATAATAGTTTTAAAGCCAGAAGGAAAAAGGTGATTGCTAATTGAATAACTGTATGCCTTAATAGTTTACATTAATAGAAAAGAAAATGTTTAATCTACAAGCAAAACATACAGTTCATTCTCTATACTGCTTATCCTGTACAGGGTCATGGGAGGCCTGAAGTCTACGGCTCTAGGCGGGGGACATGCTGGACGAGGTGTCAATCTATCGCAGGAGACAAAAGCACACCCACACACGCTCACACACTACAGAGAATTTGGAAAAGCTAATGGCTTTGGGCAGTGGGAGGAAACCGGAGTAGTCAGAGGAAGCCCAACAAGCACGGTGAGAACATGCAAACTCCACACACACACACACACACACACACACACCCCCAAAGGCAGGACTCGAACCTCAACCCTGTAGCTGCGAGGCCACAGTGCTCAACACCACTGTAGGTCAGAAACTATAGATACTAGGATTGCAAGTCGTGCACTTTTTTCTTAAATGAAAATCAAACAGGTTAGCAATCAGTAACTGATTAATCATTAATAATTTATAATACTTAGATGCTAATTTCCCCTCTCAGTTTATATTTTATTTAAACAGTTCTAGAGACTCAATCCAATGTTTCCCATAGACTGATTTATTTGTAGCGGCCTGCCACAGTATTGATGGTCGTTATTTATGCCAATTTTCTTTATATATTATACTTTTTTTAGTTTTCAAAAAAGTAAAATCTTATTTAAGTGCGTACAAATCATTGATTTGCTCAGGCTGACTCTCTCTCTCTCTCACCTGCAAACAAACAGCCCCACCCCTCCATGCACACATCGACTGCTCACGTGAAGCGCTCGTAAAGCACTTACAAACATACAACAGTTCAGGCTGATGAACAGTCAGTTTACCAAAAGTGTATTAGAACAACAGCAATCAGTTAAAAATAAAAACGACAGAAGAGGAAGTGGATTGTAGGCAAGCTGACTCAATCCAAAGTACATTAAAGGAATTGCAGAGACCTGACTCTTGAAATAAGTTATTAGCAAGCACGTAGGCGATAAGCATAAACATAAGGGTTACAGCAAGTTTCATTATTTAAAGCATAGGTTTTTTTGACACAGACTTTATAGTTGAGTATTTAAAATAATAACGAACCAATCTGAAGAGCATACTGCTGATAGCCACAAAAAATAAATTCATATCTTTCATTTCATTATTTCTTTATATAAGATAATACCAAAACAATGTGGATCTTCGCAGGTGACCTACCTGATAAATTATTATCGATAAATCAAGCGTCCCATTGAGATCAGAAACATATGACAATAATGCTGCCACAAGTCAAATATGCCATCACCTACATATTACATATTATATATCATATTTTATTCATTGCATACACGGCCACCAAGAACTATCCCATTGTATCATTAATTGTTTAACTTGCAGCAAAATTGGTCTTTTTTTCTGGATACAGATATTTTCTCATTAACTGTACATGCTGTACTGTACAGGTATACAGAATGTACGATGTGGTACGATATACACATGCATGGCAAAGAGACACAGGGATGACGGCTTGTCTACAAGGTCATGGCTGGCTGATTGAATGAACCAATCCAAATAATTCAGCTGAATTCACTATAACCAGCCCTGAAATGTAATGACCTACAGCCACTGGAATGAAAGCTTTTTGGCACAATGTGATTTAAACAGCCACAAGTTGCTAACTCTGAATACTTTGGCAAAGACTGAAATTAAACATGACATGTTACAGTGTTAAAGTGCTGCATTATGTTATAGTATTTGTACAAGGGGCGTTCAGGTCAAACCAGGACTTGTGATAAAATTTCTCACCAATGAAGGCACAAAACCGACAGACATTTACAGAAGACTTCAGACACACTACGGTGATGACGAGTCTCTTGGCTGCAGTAATGCATTTAAATGGCGCAAACGTTTTCAAGAAAGCTGTACGTCGAAGAATGACCCAACACCGAGGTGGCTCGGACCCTACTGCAGTCATCCCTGCGAACATCCTGCGAGAAGAACTCCTGACCCTGACAGAGGGGCTGCTTTGTATATTTGTGTGTATTTTACTTTTTTTTTTTTCGTATTATAAATTAGCACTAGAATCCCTGCCTTGCAAAGACCTTTGTGATGGTGCATTTAGGCAGGAATAAAATCAGTATCAGCATTTCCTAAATAGTTTTACTCCAAGACAGCAATTAGTCATAAACAGTTTTTGGTTTAAAAAAAGAATGACATACTTTTTATTATTAATGTTGTGAATCATGCACGAAGACAAGTTAGTTACCGTTTTTTATTACATCATTATAACTATAAATTATCATTCCAACTATGCATGATAAATTTCCAAAATACAAGTCTCAAGGATAACTTATTAGAAAGAGGAGTGCATCAGTATAAACCCGTGATCCTGCACTCGTATCGGAGCTCCTGTTACTGAACATTAATCAAAACCTTCTGACAGTCAGCACTGAGCACTGCAGCGGTTTACTCCTGTCTTATTAGATGTCTTCATACACGGCATGTAGTACCGCAGTAGTATCTTAACATTCTAATCTCAGCTCCTAGTCCACCACACCATCATGACCTCTGCACGACAAGGTTACGTGCTACGATTTAAAATTCAACTGAAAAAAAAAAAAAAAAAAGCAGAGCTTGGTTTCATCAGCGAAGGCCAATGTCCCTGAACCCATCATCATGCCTTGTACACAGCAGTGACATCGGATAAAACTGAGCGATTAACACTGGAAAGAAACCTGCTCTCCCACAGGCCTCTGTCCCCTAACCACACAGGAAATCTGATACACACATCCTGATTCCAGATGTAAATGAATTAGAAGAAGGGAAAGAAGGAAGGGACAGGAAGTGAGAGACTTTGCTTGCAAGAAAGAAAAAATAAGCAGAGCCAGAAAGAAAGATATTTTAGGAGCAGCTGTCTAACTGTCTGTACGTGTGTGTGTGTGTGTGTGTGTGTGTGTGATAGTTTTCCATACAACACTCTTATACTGCCATCGGTGAGAGCATGTGATGTAAAGCACAGCTGAAGCATGGGAGTTCGCTGAGTGCTATAGAGTTTGGTCTAGTAGGGTAGAAATAAAGCACTGATTAAATCCATGGATAAAACAGCTAAATCGAGCTAAACTGATAAAAAGCACTAAAGTATTAAATAGTGTGCTCTAATTAATGCCTCATTGTTTACAGAAGTGCATGACAGGTTCATCATTTCTGTAGTCACTGGTTGGAGAATAAAATGAGACGTGCAATAAAAGTACTAGGGGTGTTCAAGTCAAACCGGGACTTGTGACGAAATCTCTCATAAATGAAAGTGTAAAGCCGATTGATATTTACAGAAGAACAGTGATGAGACTCTTAGCCGCAGTAAGACATCTGAACGGTGCAAACATTTTTTTAAAAAGTCAATACATCCATGAATGACCATCCCAGGCGAGATGGCTCTGCACCCGCTGCAGTCATGCCGAGCCATGGATAGCTTGTATAATGGATAAGTTGTCACCAACATGCAGTCTATGAGAACTGTACACACAATCATTCACAAATACCACTTGCACATTACAGGAACTCAACTGGGAGTTACCACCACATCCCAGGTGAGAAACCGAACACAGAGCCACCAATGCCCATAGGGAAGATGCTTTAACACCTTAAAACTAAAAAGTTTTAGGGGCCTCCGAGAGGCGCAGTGGTAAAGATCGCTGGTTCGATCCCCGGGTGATGCTGAAACCTCTCACAGCCGGAGGTCTAGAGAGAGCTGATTGGCCGAGCTCTCTCAGAGGGGAGGGATGAGAGGTACTTGGTGCTCCCACATTAATCACGGCTCTACAAGCCAATCAGGGGCGTCTGTGAGCTCACGCAAGCGGAAGGAGCGGATAGCGCTGTCCTCCGAGTGTTACACCGCCCCAACAGTGCGTGAGTGAGCAGTTCGGAAAGATGCGGTCGGCTGGCGTCATGTGAAGAAACACGTGATTCGGAGGAAACACGTGATAGTCTTTGGCCCTCCCGACTGAGTGGTTGTAGTAGCCTTAATGTGGGAGCCCCCTAGTGACGGGGAGGAATTGGACACGACTAAATTAGGGAGAAAATCGGGGGTAAATCCCAAAAAATATATAATAAAGGTTTCCTGAAGGACTCTTTTGGCTTTTATTTTGGCAGGTTTTTGCCTCTCATGTTCAGTCCTGTATGCTGTATGTAACCAGTTTCAGGGAAATTTTCTTGTTTGAAAGTTTGTTTGTTAAGCCACACAGTGACCTATGATTCATTCAAGCATTAAAAACACCTAACTTAAGGCATGAACCAGTGAGAAACAGGTGCAGATGATGACCTGGCAGGTGATTATTAGTATACTGGTGATGCTGAATGCTGAGTGGGTGGAACAGACAAAAGGGGAAATGAGGTTGCTGCTGAGGTTGTTACATAAACAATACATTTTTAAATAATATCTTAAGGCATTTTGCAGCCTGTCATAATAAAACATTTGATCCCGTTCCTTTATTTAAACAACATAATTTAATTCAATTTAATATGAAGAAGTGAGGGGTGGTTTATGACTTTTGCAGAGTAATATATGAACAGTAGTACAGCTATAACATAAATTAAATGTTTATCTTATATATTTATATCAACGTGTTTGTGCGGGGACATGGTTGACAGATGCTGCACATCTTAGTTTAAAGAGGTCCAATTATGCCATTTTAAAGGTTGCTAATATTGCTTAATGAGTCTCTTAAAACAGGTTTACATGTATGCAAGGT
>JAOVVB010000049.1:19271148-19299228 GCA_028570985.1 Heterobranchus longifilis
CCATTTAGATCTACAAAATGGTATCGATCAGACAGGTATGATCTAAACCATTTTAATGCCTGTCCCTGAATACCTATATGATTTTGTAGGCGATCTATGAGAATATTATGATCCATGACCTGAGGCTCTCGACAGCTGAATCCACCCTTCTTTCACAATTACATGATGTAATCTCGACAAACAGGGCCAGTCCTGGAGTGGGAACTCCGGTGGAGTCCGGTTTACTGCTGCACATCTGCTACATGTTGATAGCTTACCCATGGAACACTTTAAAGCACACACTTTAATGGAACACACCAAGAATTTTACTTCAAGTCGACTATGCACGTGTGTGTGATTACTGCAGACTATAATTTCAGCATATATATTAATTTTAGATTCTACCTGAGTTTTATGGTTATCACAAAAACCTATAAGTAATAGCCCAGTAAGTCATACAAACCACATAGGAGCAGATTTGTTAAGATGTTCAGTTGTGGCTCTCTCATGCTATGACCAAAACAAATATAGAACCAATATTTTAAACATCTACTGATTATCCATGACGGCAGCACGGTGGTGTAGTAGTTGGCACTGTTGCCTTGCACCTCCATGGTCCGGGTTCGATTCCTAGCCAGGCTCGATTCCTGTTTCTGTGTGCATGCATTTTGCATGTTCTCCCTGTGTTTGGTGGGTTTCCTCCGGGTACTCCCGTTTCCTCCTACAGTCCAAAGACCTGCAGATTAGGACAATCGGCGTGCCCTGCGATGGATTGGCAGAGTGTAACCCGCCTCGTGCCCTAAGACTCCTGGGATAGGCTCCAGGCCTAAAGCGGTATAGACATTTTAAATTAATCTTCATGGAAAAATCACACCTTCACTATACAGTAAATGCTGCAGATAGCAATTATGTCAAAAAATACTACACTGTCCCTTTAAGACAAAGTGTCATGTGGACGGCCTGTCATCCATGCAAAACAGTATGTGGAGCGACCTGTTAAAGCTTCAGGCAGTTTAGCTCCCTTCTACTCTGTGAAATGTATTTACGGAATCAAAACTTGTAATTTAATTCATCATTTAAAAATATCTAAAACACTTCGTCAGCACACGCATCCTACTGTATCCCCCTCCGAATTAAAAGTCAGATATGTAAGGAGTTTGGGAAAAAAAAAAAAAAAAAAAATCTGGATCTGCCATAAGATAGAGAGCAGGTTGAGAGATATGGAAGTGTTCTCCTCTACAGCTCTATACTGTAATGATTTATAATCACACTACCCGGTGTCACACAGGAGAGTATGGGTTCCTTCTGAGTCTGGTTCCTCTCAAGGTTTCTTGCTCATGTCATCTCAGGGAGTTTTTTTTCCTTACCATTTTCTCCAATGTCTTGCACATAAGGGACTCAAAATCTACAGCTGGATTTCTGTCAAACTGCTCTGTGCCAATATACACTGTTAAAATTTATATACCAATAAAATTAAATGCATCAAGGTAAAATTATTAGATCTTCCACTGCAACTCTACGTGACTGTTTTCTCTGATGTAGCTTCTGACCTGGCAGAAATTAGAAATGACTCAGTTCCAACCACTGTTGCAAGGAAAAAAAAAAAAAAAGTCTTGAATCCAGCTAACCCAAATTTATATTCACATTACAATTTCACTATAAAAGTCAGAGGAAAAAACTGATTAGTAACAGGCATGACAGAGAATATAATTTTGAAAATTTAAACAAAATGACTTTTTTTATTATTATTATTTTAGTTATTTTATTTTAGTTTTTAGTTACATTTTTTATGAGAAGGCAGATTGTAGTTTAGTGGAAAAAACAGATGCAGATAACAGTAGCACCAGGGCACAGAAACAAAGTGAAAGAGCAACAGATTGTGTAGCTGGCAATACAGTGCTTATTTAACTGTGGCGGGGAATGCATTTCTTACATCAAAGACCTGCAAAAAAAAAAATCCTTTTAAAGGGTTCTGTAACTTTATCATATTGATATTACATCTATTTTACTGTAATATAGTTAATTCTATTTAACTAGTTTAACCTAAACATACCATTCTTTTTAAAATCATTTATCATAATTTCTTTTTGTGGACAAGAAATTAAGCAATGGGTATCTGAAGATGAAATAAACCATCTATTAAAGCCTCTCACATACCAAACAGAAGACTACAACTAAAACTGTTGGAGAACCATACAAATAGCACAAGCCCTGGCTTTGGCCTGTTCCACAATGAAATGTATTAATCATCCTTGTTTTGGGAGTGTTGTTAGATGCCACTGAACTATGCAATCCACTGAGTTGGCAAGTAAATGGTATTTCTGATCCCCCCACCTTCCTTCCATTTGCCCTCTGTCCATGGTGTCATGCTTCTCCTCCAGACTGACCAGTATTCGTCAACAAACAGACTAATCATCCCACCCATTTTACACTGAAAGCATCTGTTCACTTCTGGCTCTGTACAGACCTGGATCTACACACCTCCATAAGCAGCAAACAAAGAGAACAAAGTTTCTTCATTCATCCCAGACTACGTCTATGTGCCAATGTCTGAGCCAAACATGGGAATAATTATATACTCAAAACCAACCTTCAACAAAAAAAAAAACTTAGTCTTAAACCATTGCTCGAGACAAGAAATAGGAGAGTTCAATAAAAGCAACAGTGTGTATTATCTTTCAACCCCACGACAGCTGGATGACCTCTCTGCAGGTAGCTTTAAACAGCCTCAGGGATGATCATAAGCCTGCTATTCTCTGCTGTTTTAGACTCTGACTTGGATTCAAAAGTTAACTGATATGTATAACAACTTAACAGGAAGATGAAACAACATTTAAATAATATCCTTACACTAAAAACATCTTTTCAGTACATGAATAAAGCTCAGGTGCTTTATTCAGCTCAGATGTCCCATTAATCCAGTCCTATGGGAAAAGACACATAAATTACAGTATACACATGGATAAAAAAAAAAAAGAATAAAAAAATACACAACTAACCTAAAGGTCTATGTTTATATATTAATGATATGGTTCTTCTAAATTAACACTTTGCATCAACCTTCCGACATGTTGCTCTGAATGTGTTTCTGCAACAACAAAAAAAACTCCTTTACTCCTGTTGCCTTAGTAAAAGCCTAACACATCTGTATTACACTTTTGGCAGGTTTTTGGCAGGCTAAGTGGATATTTCATAAATACTTTAGTTTATTTCAAGTAAAACATATATTTTTTAAAAAATTAATATGAAATCAAAGATGTGTTTAGATAATAAACTAGCAAAGGATCTATTACTGACGTGCTGTACAGAACAAATCTAAATTAGGGAAATCATAATGCTTCAGCATACCATGACATCTTGAACAATGCTATGCTTCCAACATTTTCAAGTCAGGTTAAATAGGCTTTTATTGTCATTTCAACCATATACAGATCAGTACACAGTGAAATGAAACAGCGTTCCTGCAGGACCAAGGTGCTACATACATACAACATAAATTAACAGGACTAACTAGCTAATTAAGACACCTAATTTGCTGACTAGCTAAGACAAACTACACTGACACCATAAATTAACAATAGTTTGGGGAAGACCCTTTTCTATTTCAACATGATCGTGCCTCAGTGCACAAAGCAAGAAATATAAAGACATATTTTGATGAGTGTGGAAGAACTTGACTGGCCCGAACACAGAGCCCTGACCGTAACCCCATCAAGTAACTTCGGGATAAAACTGGAACAGAGACCGCGAGCCAGGCCTTCTTGTCCAACATCAGTGACTGGCCTCATAAACGCTCTACAGAATGAATGGACACGAATTTCCACAGAAACCTTCCAAGCCTTCCAAGAAGAGTGGAAGATGTTATAGGTGCAAAGGTGAGACCAACTCCATATTGAAGTGTATGTGTTTGGATACAATGTCATTGCAGGTTTGACCAAATACTTTTGTGCACGTAGTGTATTTTGTATAAGGATCAGGGCTAAACTTATGGGCAATAACACGGGCACTAGACAACTGCAATGCAAACCTCAGACCACTCGACACACTGCTGGTGGAAATGGAGACTTGGGCCTCCTGATGTTTACTGCAATAGCAAGCAACTGCTGTCAGAGCCCTCATGTGTGTGCTGCACACAACATGGGCTTAAAATAATCGAGCATGACACACCCCGAGCCCTACACGTCCAGTTACTCGTTTACACACGCGGGGTTCGACTTCATAAATCGCATTGATGTGAAAACGAAAACTGAGCTGCTGCCTGGTTACAACGCGATGCGATGGTGGAGGCAGTGCAAACACACCCTGTACAGATGTGGGCTTTTATCTGGTGAAGCTGATGCGCGCACGCACACACACACACGCACACGCACACGCGCACGCACACTGTATGAAATTGCAGGTTTTCTACGTTTTAATCATATGTGTCTGATCACAGGCCTGAATACAGTACACACTCTGCTGCCAAATGCGTCCATCCTGAAGATGTACACAGCACAAAATGTCACACATACACACACACACACACACACACACACATACATTTATATACACACGCACACATACACACCACAATGCTGACACACAAAATACACCCGTTTTCATGTGAAAAACACCGATTTCACACCTCGCTCCTGTTAGTTTTCCCCTTTAACCGGAGAAATGACTCCGTTCACTGAGCTGTGCTTTTTCCCCTGCTAGCTTCTCAGCTAATGCGCTGCTAAATAGAATAAATCGCCAGCCATATTACACGCGTTTACTTTCCCCGCCGTGGACATTCATCATTTCTACCAACAACAACAAGAGAAAGGCATAAAGAGCGACTGACCGTTACGTCTCCAGGGTGACGGTTAAGGCTCGTGAATGGGAAATGAGCAGATCCACAATGGATTTGAAGGAGGAAAAAAAAAAAAAAAAAAACCGACGTGTTGCTCAGATTCAGCAGGACTGAACAATCAGTCTGCGGTTAAACGCCGTCACCGCGTTCACAACGGATAGACTCGAGAGGCGACTCCTTAATGTCAGGGGTGCATTTACGCTCCCGTTTCCGTTCCCGCACCGATGGGAGCTGCTGCTGCTGCTGCTGTTACGGCTGCTGCTGCTGCTGGACCGATGCGCGTTCCCGAGCCTCCGCTTCCTGTCCAGCCCTGAGATCCGGGCCAGCGGCTCTACGAGCACGCGCATGCCCTGCCCGTCTTACGTCACCGCATTCACGCAATCCCCTTCAGAGGGTGTGCCGCTCCGCCGCGTGGATCCTCCTCATCCCATTATTATTCCCACCCTGACCCTGGTGTTTACTCACCGATTACTCACCTCTAAAAGGAAGCTCACGGATATGTCCTAACTGCGCGTTCAGTTTTCCCGTATAGCAGGGATTTCCAACCATAATGAGCAAACTACCCAACATTTCGTTATCCTTAACTACCCACATTATACATTTTCCACAAATGTACAGTATGAATGTCCCCCAACTTTACGTTATGGAAATGAGAAGTGTCCTCCTAAAGGACGTTGCGCATTTTCCCAAATGGACGTTATAAAGTTACTTAAATTGACAATAGGCCTATGAATTTTCCCTAAATTAAAATTGTGAAATTCTCCAAAATATTATGAATTTCCCCCAAATGGGCATTATTCATTTTCCACAAATGGACAATAAACATTTTCTTAAATGCACATTATGAAATTCCCAAAATGGACATTATGAACATTATGAAAGACCCTGGGTGTGACTTTATGTATCACAAAGCAAGAAAGCAGCAACTGTGCTAAAATTTGTACATTTTATTGCAGAACTTTCCACTATAGTAGTGTTGCATGTAAGAGGTGCGACAGTGGTTAAGGCATTGAACTATGCATCAGAAGGTCCTGGGTTCAAACACCAAGTTGCCACTGTTGGGCCCTTGAGCAAGGCACTCAACTCCCAACTGCTCAGATGTTTAAGAGAGAGAGAGAGAGAGATAAAAATGTAAGTTGCCCTGGATAAGGGTGTCTGCCAAATGTTGTAAATGTGATTCCCAGAAACTCAAATTTAACAGTTAGAGCAAGCTTTGCTTTAAAATTTCTTAAGTAAATGAATAAAACAAAATAAGTCACTGTGAGTTTCTCTCATGACTCCATCTGTAAATTAAGTGACCCTCACATGGAATCAACCCCTGAAACCCCTGCTTTACAGATTTCCTTTCCTCCAACCCCCCACCACTAATTATCATTACTTATGAATTATGGATTAATAATAAATCAATAAAGGTCTAAAAATTTCATGCTACATTATACAAACATTGCTCCTACACAAAAGCTACACAGATTACTGAAGGTATAAAACATACCCTTGTGCAACAACACTTAAAAATGCAAAAACATTTTTTTTTACTTAATGTTGTGTTTTGTGATCATGTAATTCTCATCAAGTAATGACACATGTTAAATTATTCATGCTAAAATATTAATAAAAATCTAATAAAAATAAGTTTACATATTGAATTACTTTACATATTCAGTTACTTTACATATTGAATTATAAAATATAAAAAATATATGATTTAATAATGATGTTTGTATGTATATCTGCTTTCAGCTTCTTTCCATTCCTCTGAATAGGTTTTGGAATATTTGTAATAGTTAAACCCCACGCCCTAAGCCTCTCATATCTGTTCTAACTGCCAAATGCTTTGCAAATCCTTACCCGCTAGTCTTGTCATATAAGTTGAAGCTGTCAGATGTCATACACTGCTGTCTTTACATTGGTTCTGGGGACTGAGAATGTAATGACATTGTTTTTTTAAATTATTATTTATTTTGGATTTTTGTAGGTTGTTGGCATGGGCAGCCTGGTGCCCCTGTTACCTCATGGCACTTTAAGTTAATGCGAGGTGATTCTATGATTGTGTGGGTTACATCTCCCAGTCCACAAAACATGCCAGTAAGTGCCCTATGAAAGACTTTAAACCTGTAGACTGTAAACTTTAAAGCTCTGGATAAGAGCGTCTGCCAAATGCCTAAATGTAAATGTAAATGTAAAAGACCAGTGTACCAGCTAGGGCATATCCTGGCCCCAAAACCTACTGATCAGAAGACCCATCATGATCCTGGCCAGAATAAATTAGTTATTGAAGATGAAATATCATCATCATGTTCCAGAATAAATTAATCTCAGTGTTTAAAGCACTTATGAATTGTAAATAAATAAATAAATAATATTTGTTTTTACTAATTACTATTTAATCCATTCACTTATATGTTGAATTATTTTTGTAACTTAATTATATCTACACAATATTCTATCAATATACAACAAGTGTGTTGCATTTTTAGTAAAGGAAGGAAAAGGAAAATGCACAAACTCTGTGTGAAATGTAAGCACCAGTTTCAGTTTGATCATGTTGCTGCGAGAAATTTGGTATTAGTGGGAGAAGGGGACTCAAAGTCAGAAACATGAGCAGGCTATACATCGGGGAAGACACTGTGAGACCAATACTGACTGTGCTCTCAGGATACAGACTAACCACATCAGGGAAATCACAGCTGATGAGTCATCACCACTCAAACCAAAGCCAGACCACTATAGTCAATTGATACTGTACCTGCACCCCAAACCAAGACATTGTTCTGATAATGGAGCCACACTGTACTGCTGTTTTGGAACATTTTAATTTTTTTTTTATAAACGATCACAGATATTCAGAATTTTGCTGGAGATGTGAGGTCGCAGGGAAATAACATCAAACGAAGGCCAGAAATGAAATTACTTGGTTCATAGACTTGTTTTGTGTGCCACCATGTGGCTCATATCAATTACTGCAAACTAAAATAAAACAAGTTAGTTTAATTCTTGCACGTTTAACTACTTGAAATATAATATTAGATATTTACAAAAAACAGAAAATATATGAAGAATACTATTATCCAAATATAATTAATTTTATTACATTTTCATTAAATGTGTTCTGTGTGTGTATAGACTGTATATATCTATACCATTATGACCACCCGCCTAATATTAAGAAGGTCCCTCCACTTTGGTACCAAAACAGTAATGATCTATGTGTTCTGACACCTTTCTATTGGAACCAGCATTAACCTTTTTCTCAATTTTCTCAAAGCTACAGTAGCTCTTTTATTAGATCAGACTACACAGGCCAGCCTTCACTCCCCATGTACATCAGTGAGCCTTGGCCACTTGGCCAAAGTTTTCCTTCCTTGGATAATTTTTTTATGTCCTGCAGTTTTTTTTTTTATTGTTCCTAAATGCAAATTATGAAATTCCTCCCAAATGTACATACATTTTCCTCAAACAGACAATATACATTTTCCCTAAATGTACATTACAAAATTCCACTAATGGATATTACAATTTTTACCCAAATGGACATTATAACCCTCTCCACAATTGACATTACAATTACAATATCTAAATAGACATCATACATTTTTACATTTTCCATACTTTATTTTTTTAGAAATTAAAAACTTGTAAATCCCTGTTCATGAAATTTGCATTCTTCACTTCTGTTATCCCACTGAGTCAGAGTCATTTGATCTTGTAAAGGGGCTAGATATGGTGGATAAATGGGCAAATTTCTGATCTGGGCCCCAGTGGAGCCTATCCTAGAAACCCTGGCATGAATCTGGAAAACAACTCTACCTGCCGTGTTATGATGACAACCCAGAAAAATTTGTACATTTTACTGCTGAACTCTCCACTACTGTAGTGTTGCACATGAGCACCCATACAGTATACATTTAAATGTACCTTAAGTTAATGTGATTCCCTGAGCAAACCTCCCTGTATACTATAAATCCTTAAGTAAATGAATAAAAGAAAGGAAGTCTGTGAGTTTCTCATGACCCCATCTGTAAATGTGACTCTCACATAGGATCATGAGAACAAAAGTTTTGAAGTTGTCTAACCATTACAAATTGGCCCTTCTCACAGTAGCTAGTTTTAATATCTCGTTACAACAGTGGCTGAAAGTGGGATATATTAGGCAGCAAGTAAAGCTTTTTTCCTGAAGTTCATGTATTGGAAGCAGAAAGACTGGGCACGCATAAGGATTTAAGTGACTTTGATATGGCCCAAATTGTGATGGATAGATGTTTGGATCAGGGCAACTCCACAACACACAGTGCATCACTGTCATGATTGCAAAAAGGGGGGGGGGGTACTCAATATTAAAATGGTGTGTATACACACACCTCATTTTAAAAACGTAAAAAAAAAACCAAGCAAAAAAACACACAAGCTACAAACTCATTAATTAATTATAATTGCAATAAAAACCATGTAAATGACCTGTGATATTGATACATTATATAAATATTATATACATACTCTAAAATATGTAAAATATTTAGTCACAAGTAATCAAATTGACTACTGGTTTCATAATAGGAAAATGCATTTTCTGATGTAATTGTAGATACTGTGAGGGCTATGCACAATAAAAAGGAAAAGAAACTAAACCACGCCTGTCAAACGGCAAAGTAAAAAGTAATCTACTTTTTATTTTAGAAATATATATATAAAAACATTTTTAATGTAAATATGCTCAACTATTAAAGCTATATATATATATATATATCAGTGAACAAAAAAAAAAGCAAAATAATATTCCAATAAAAAAACATTTATTAATCATAATATTGATTTGAGGTCATATCGCCCAGCACTAGTACATACTCCAAAATATTCAGACACAGCTAGTAAAAAAACTGACTACTGGTTCCATAATAGGAAAAATTTGCAGTGTTCTGATGTAACTTTGGTAACTGTGAGGGCAAAGTACAATGAAAAAAAAAAAAGACTAAACCACACCTATCAGACAGCAAAGTAAAAAGAAATCTACTTAAAATGAGAAATATCCCCAAAATGTGCCATGCTGTGATGTGACCAATAAAAGGAAAGTTTTGACTCATTTCTAAAAAAGGTCTTCAGCCCCCACCCGACCTCCTCATTTCATCAGAAAAGACAAAAATAGACATTTCAATACGTAAGAAGTAGTAATCCAAATTAGACTGAGTAATATGGAAAATTCTCCCTGCCCTAATTTATCTCTTTACATCTATAACTAAACAATAATCTAAACTAAATGAGTGGCTGGAAGGGCTCATGAATTTTAATTAAGGAGAAATTTCTCAATTTCACAAAAAATGGAACATTTCAGTAATACATTAGAATACATATAATACAATGCAATTGACATTTTCAAGTCAGTTGTTTTAAAAGGTGCCTCTGACTTAAGTGTCTTCCCATAGTCAAAACAGGAAAAGGGTGCTGTATGTTTTTTTCGCACTTGTGAGGAAGCAGTGCAGAGATGCACAACAATTGGATCGCTTGCATTGTTGTGTTCCTGTCCATTCCTCCAACATTTTCCTGCTTTTACCCCAAAGACGGAGAAAAAACCTGCTTATGCATCAAAGGTTTGTGTATTTTATTCAGTATAGGAACAACTGCTTAGTGTGAATGAATGAACAAAATTAACAATGTCATTACAGTAGCAATCATTGTGAAGAGAGACAATACAACATATTGTTATGGAAATTGTAGAGTAAACGTTATTATATTTCAGCCAGATATGGGCTCCAGAAAGAATAGGTTGAAAAAGAATTGCGATTGAATGAAAGAATGAAAGAAAGAAAAACTGAAAGAAAGGATGAAAGAAAAAAAGAAAGAAAGAAAGAAAGAAAGAAAGAATGAAAAAGTAATATGTAAACATGTTACCCAGTAAATGTAACAAAATACATATTTGACATTTGACTCAAGATCACTACTAAAAACATTTTAAATACACAGTATGTAGATAAATATTTTCATTTTCATTTATGTTTCCAACATAAAACATGCCACCTGTAGTGAAAGTAAAAACCGTGTTCAGAAAAACAGAGAGGAAAGTGATAAGCAGAGAGGAGGAGGGTAGTGACAGACCACATCCTGACACCTCTCTTCTTTTGCAGCAGAGCCTTATAAGCATACACAATAACATGGGTTATTGTGTTTTCAGACAAAAACCTGGTAATACAGAGAGTGATGTCAGTTGCTGACAGCGCTTCGATCCCCTGCCCTGGTCTGGAACTTAGTAAGGAGAACGTTTCTATCATCCTACACAAGGAGACAGAGCTGCATTCTACACATTTCCAAGCAACTCAAGTAACAAACACTTCAAAGAAAAAGCAACGGTTTAGTGTCCATGTTGAAAATGACACTGCAGAATATGTAATAGACAGACCTCAAGTCAATGACACAGGCTTGTACAAGTGCACAGTTTCATACAGACATGCTGACAAAACAACCTGCATTTTTCTTCTTGTTAAAGGTACTGTATTTCAGGTCCAAGCAGTATATGTCTAAATGCATTAAGCCCTTTTGTAAACCCTTTATATGCTTATTGTTCCCTAAATCCAGAACCTGAGTCCTGTATCACAGACGTATCCCTGTCTTGGGTACTGCCGGCTGTAGGCTGTGGGTTACTGGCTTTGTATAACCTTATCGTCACAATTATCAGCTGCTTCTTTGCTGTGAGTGTCCATGTACAGTATATGATCCACTTATAATATATAAAACACAAATGACAAACCATGCATTTCAAATTATATAGAAAATATCTTAATAAGTAAACATCAGCAAATTCAGTTTTTGGATTTTCACATTTTATTGAAAGATAATTTACCTTTTTGTTTTCTAGAAATAGTGCTTACAATTAGAACAATAAATATTAGAACTGGAATATTATATAGTTTAATTGGGTTATTGTAGTCCTGTAATAATAGTTTTTTTAAATGTTTTTTTTAAACATAGGTTTAAATTATATACATATATACAGTACATATTTTTAATCGCAGTAATTTTGGAAACTGTGAACACCATATTGCTATGTTATAAATAACAATATTTTTGTTTCTGAACCAGTGGAAGCTTGGACATCAGGATACATACGAGAACGATTATTTCAACACAAGGCCAGGAGAGCTCTCAAGAGTCAAATAGGTTCAGCATCAGCTCGAGGTGCCACCCATCCATCCCAGTTCACTAACAGACCAAGCGACCTATTTCCAGTCACCTTAATAAAAACAATTCCCTGTTGCTCTAAGTATAATTTTGAATATGTGTGTAATTTATTAAAACACTTTGTAAACATGGACTTGAACTTGAACATGGAGAACTGTTAAATAAAGCAAAATATGAGATGTTTGCCTGATTGTGTTTATTTCCATTATTTAAATGGGTTTTTGGATCATTTATATCCATATCCATATTTATCTTATGTTTATATTTTGATCATATATCATATTTCATTTTTGGGAGATATATACAAATAGCATTAATTTCTTGCAGTGAGATATATTCATGATATGCATTGCAATACTTTGCAAAAGTCAAAGACCACCCATTTGTTTACAACTAAATGAAAACCTATTTAATATTTATTGTTAATTATTTTGTGACAAATGATAATGATAAGATAATTTATAGCACATTAAGACATGGTCCATGTCCTGTTAAATACATTAACATCATTAGTGTTAATGTTCATAAATAACACGAAGGTATTCACCAGTAAAACATGAAATCTGTAAATATTTTATAACATATTATTCATTCAATAACATATTATTGAAATGCTGACCTGCATAATAAGGATTCCGTGGCCGTTTGATCAAAAGCACATTTTCAGCACATTTTCTTTCACATCATCTTCCCATCATGTTTGTTGGATTTTTGAACAGTACTGCAACTACTTTACATCAGCAGAAATGTACAGAAATAATTGTAGTATTATAACAAAAGCAAAAGCTACAGTATAGTATTAAGAAAATCTAATTTATATTATAGATCATTTACTTGCCAAGACGAGTGTGCATGCAATAATACAGTATACAACTACTACTCTACACAGATTTATCAACTGGTCACGCTTATTCCATCAAAGTATCATGCATATACTTTGTGCCACTCATACGTTATCATAAATTAGGAATTGAGAAATTTTTAGAATGCCTGTCACACATATGTGAATCCTAAATTTCATGATTTTGCACAACTATTTCACAGAAATACCACATTACTGTTTCCATTCTTTGCTATCAGAGTTTCATTTTGAGTTAAGCTCAGAATGGTTCAGTTAAACTCTTGTCAGGTTTGTTCTTTTTGCTGATATGTTGCTTTTTTGCAATTGCACGTTCAATGATTTTCCATCAGTTAGCTGCAAACTTACATCACATATGTCTGCGCATGTAAAAATTAGCACTCCATACGGGCAGTTACCGTCAACTTGAGGTTTCCTGCCACAGTCATGATGTCACAGAGGTTTCCACAATAGTTTGAAGATTTTCAAGCATAAAAAGACAATGGGAAATACCACCAGCATTACACAATGATTGCCTTCGTTATCACACTGATCGTGGGCTTCCCTCTGGGGCATGGTGAGTACTCTGTAACAGAGCTTCCTACGGTACTTTATTGGAAATATTTTGAAGTTTACTAATATTTCACTCTTTCTCTATCCCTCTAGCTTTTAATGTGTCTCAGCCATACTATGCAGTGGGAGTACAGGGGCAGGTATCTTTGCATTGCACATTTAACACGAGATCAAAACCAGAAGAAATGCAAGTGTCCTTACTTAAGGGAATGCATGGAGAAGAAAGGATCTGCAATGCCTATGTCAACACCTCAAACCCTTCCATAGTAACAAATGGTAGCATCTACTGCAGATATAATAGAAGGCCAGGCAGAGTGGACCTGACTATCTTTGGCTTGAAGGGTGAAGACACTGATATCTATCGATGCCAAATAGATGTCATCTTCCCACCACCATACATCCGCAGGATTGGGAATGGTACGCTGGTGTACATACAAGGTAAGATATGCTGCTGAACCTGGCTTCTCTTTCTTTTCATGTATTTCATCATTTATTAATATTCATCTACCCATTTAACCAACTGCAAAAAATTCTTTATCTTATCTGAAACTTTGGTATATATTATAAGACAAAATACTTGCAATTATAGGCTTAAATCTATACTTCTGTTTTTTAAAGTGATTACAGATAACTAAAGTTTAAATCATTGAAATGAAGAAATCATAGACAAGCATATAGACAGAATGGTGGAATTTAGTTTATTTTACACTTTAATTTTGTGTCTCCTTAAATTATTGTCACATTGGACTCCTTAAATGTAATACTTTTCAATTATCTACACTGTCTAACAGTACTAATGCACAAGTTTTCTGAACTTACTACTAAACACTTTAGAATGACACAGACGACTGACAACATTCAATTATGTGTTCAACATTGGCCTGCATGTTTGCTCATTAAAAGCAGACACAACTGACATATGTAGGTTAGTGTAGGTGTACTTAACAAAATACGTACAAAGAATAATTGTATTGTAAAGTCTGTTATGACAGACAAACAGACATACAGTACAGACAGACAGACCCGATGTCAGGACCCTAGAGGGAGCCAGAGATCTTAGACCAAACACAACGTGCATTCTTAATGTCGTGATTCATTCAATGGAAACGGGGCCTCCCCAACCCACATACTGGATTCAAAACGCTACAAAAATAAAGCTCGAGGTTGACGTCAGTAGCTCTGAGGATGCTTTGCTAGAAACTTTGATCTGTAAATTGAAGAATTTTACTCTGAAACCTTTTTTCCATTTGGTAAAAAGTTTCGGTTAATAATTTAAAAAACCTTTTCATCTTCAAAACAGACTGAATTCATGTGTATTTGATGTAGTGAATAATGTGCTATATTTTTCATCTCCAGACAGCCCAGACTGCCCCCCTGTACACGCAGAAGCTAGGATTCAGGAAACCCCCGAGATCACATACGAACAAACTCTTACATTGCCTAACATTCTGCTCTCTGCTATTCTCATAACCACCACCATCACGCTCATTCTCCAGGTAAATTAACCATTCTGTACACTACTAATTGTACTGAACCTAAAGGTCTGGGATAAACATTAGGGTATCTAGGTATGTGTTGTAACTTAAAAAAAAAAATGCTGATTATATTTTGTGTTCATGTTTCTGCCCAGGTGATTAAAATGGTCCTGCCTCAACAGAAATCCAATCACAGGATACAAACTGTTCCACAGAAAGGCGATTACAGGATCTTTTGGTGATTTGTACAATACTAATCAATGATATTCATCGGAATCTGCATTATGGAAGAAATACCATTATACTATAATAGTAATACATTACCAGAATTTTATGTTTTACCTGAAGGTAGATAAATAAGTCAGCTTTTTGCACAGCTTCCTGTGCTGTTTCTTTGTAATTTTCAGTGGAAAAGAAACATTGCATGTTTCCTATGGAAGTGTTCCCAATGTCGAATAACTGCCTCTCAGTCAATTAAACTCTGTTAAAAAAAAAAAAAAAAAACCTCTGTTGTCTCTGTTTCCTGTAAGAATTAACCACCAGATGTATTTCTTATATCAGTAATGACTTCTCAAACTGAGTAACGTGTATTCAAAGAAGTATTGACTCAGACTAGATGACTCCAGGCTGTTTTTCTCTGTGGTTATTAGACTTAGTTCAACACCGTGCCTGTGAGACGGTACGGATGATTTCCGTTCAACAATGCAGCATGTCAAATCATGTCATCACAGGAAAATAAGATTTACATACAAGGTTTATGTGACAAATCCCTGGTTATTTTCAGTATGTATGATTCACAATAAAAAATTATAAATTTTCAATTTACATGTTGCTGACAAAAACATTGGATATCATAAGTCATCAAGCAAAGCAACTAACGTCATCATTTATACAGTATATATGATAATACATAGCACTAACTGCAGCATTTTTGTATAGGAGATAATTGACATATCCTGTCAGTCTATATCAGTGTTCAAGGATGGGTTTTTAACCATTAAAATGTTTTAGTATAAAATAGATGTGGTTAATTATACAAGAAAAAGCAAGTAAGGTTAAATAAAATATAGCAGGATATTAATGTTACAAAAGGATATTAAACAAAATATTACAACAAAACAATAATAGAATATTACAACAAGATATTAAAAGTCATACATTATTCGTTAGTAATTAATATTTTATTACCAACAGTTTTTAATTATTTTACATCTCTTTTATTACTAGGCGGTATTAAAATTCCATTATGCAACTTTTGAGAATCAAGCGAGCAGTATCACAAGAATCAGTATCAGAACTTACTAAGGTTTATCAGGTATATTGGCCAAGTATTTTGATATACACAAGAAATTTGATTCCGACTGTTGGTTACTATCAAAGTACAGCCCTACATAGTAACACTGTACATTTGTTTACAGTCAGGACACTATACATAGTGCACAACATTCAATAACCATACAGATTAAATAGGCTTAATCAACTGACTAAATTTAAATTTGACTAAACAATCTAAATAATGCTCCACCCGGCCCTTCATCTAGCTCATTTTCATTGGATGTACTTAGAGCCATAGAAAACTGTCCTGCTTCATGTCTAGTTTATAACACAGCACAATTATCTGGCTCCAGGACAGGAAGACATGAAACTAGTTATACAGTCAGCACAGTTTGTTTACATAAGCAGAGAAATAATGTGTGGGCCTTGCACTTCCACTGAAATGTTTTGGAAGCATCTTTGCACAGTCATACACAATTTTCTGCCATATATAGGGCAGATATTGTGGCAAACAGCACTGATATTGAATAAAAGACACTGTTAAGTATTTTAATAATTCTGTATCATTGCATTGACTGAAGCAAGTGACATGCAGCTAAATAGGTTTAGCACCTGTAGTAGGTGCTAAGCTGGTCACCATAAGTCAGAGTCTGGGGTTAGTTAACGTTAAGTTAATGACCAATAAAAATTCAACTGGTGGCCTTTAAAATAATGTCATTTACTTAGTTACTGTCCTGCTTCATGCGTAATGTCAAAGCAACCCATCAACAAGGGGAGCTCAAGTCAAACCAGGACTTGTGATGAAATTTCTATGGAATGAAGACATACAACTGATTGATGTTTACAGAAGAGCACAGTAGGGTGATGAGACTCTTACTCACAGTGAAACATTTAAATGGTTTATGCTTTTTAAAGAAGGCTACATGTCTGTGAATGTCGTTTCTGTGAACATTCAGCGAGTGGAACCCCTGATCCTTGAAAATCAATAAATAACTTGTCACCAACTTGTAGAAAAGATGCATCTGTCTGTGGGAATTGTACCCCCAATCATTCACAGACACCACTTGTACATTAAAGGAATTATAATGTACAAGAGAATTATATACCTCCCTCGTACAGGCCTGACCTCACTTCAAGTAATTAAAGGAGTTAAAGGAGTTCCTGGGAGGCCAGAGTTGTCTAGCACTGACAAAACTTTCTATTGTGGTAGGATCCAAGCACTAATTAAATGCTGGGATAAGTGCATTAGCATAGCAGGAGATTATAAACAGTTTTTGAATTTGGTGAAAATTCAGACGTTTCATATTGCAACTTTAATCTTCATAAAGCACTCGTTCACAACTCCACGCATTTAAAATTTTTGGTCAACTGCTAATTAGTTCTTTTAAGGTATAAATTATGTAATGATTTGCTTTCTTGATGTTGCACACATTGGGCAGCACATTCACAGCATCCAACAACCTGCCATCAATTGAGTTATTATTACACCTAGTGGTCAAAACTGAAAACTGCAACAAGTGCTAATACTGTAGATATCCAGTGGGGAAGGTTTATATCCAAATTCTTATTCCTGGATTCTTCACAAAAATCACACACAAACCTCAGTTTATTTTATATATTATGTACATATAATATTTTCGTGCTTAGTATGTAGACCACTCTTCCACTGCTCCACTCCTTAAGGATGAGCTACTTGAGTACCTTGATGTTAATTAAGGAGTGCTGTGCAACATGGAGAGAATTTATCAGTTCTTTCCAGATTTTGCGGTACATCTGTGAATTCACAATGCCATACATGAAATATAGTTTTTTCGCACTGTCAGCATTTATATATCTTTACAATCATCGCACTTTACCGTGAGAAACATGAACGACACCTCTGCTTGTAATGCCACACATATACCTCTTACACCTGTCTGGTGGTCTCAGTGGGTTAGCTTCCGATACTTTAGTTTCCTCCCAGAGCACAGATGCATTTTGTGTGGTTTCATTGAAGTTTCAAAATTGCCTGTATGATATACAGTAGCTTTGTGTGTGTGTGTGTGTGTGTTATCCACTACAAAGGATAAGTGTACAAATAATAAAAAAGTAATATAATAATATGTAAACTTTTACATAGAGCTATACTGTATATAATAACTTTTTTTTTTTGTTTTTACTTTTTTTTCTTGTTCTGGGCAGAAAGTGTCATTTCCCCAAATGCGTATGCCTAAATATGTTTAAGTAGGTATGGTACTGTACCTTATTTTTCTCTTCAAGCTTTTGTGAGCTAGGTAAATTTCAAACATACCTATTTTCCAGAACATTCCAGGTAGACTCACTGCTTAGTAGCTGACAGAAAATGCAGTGGAATTTACAATAATTTTCTAGAATGCTGTAGAACCTATGAACATTTTTGAAGAAACTTTTAGAATTTTCTAGAACTTTCCATAGTAATATTAAAAACATTACCATTAAAACCACCTAGGCTTTGGGCCTCTGGGGAGGCTCTGGTGTGTGTGCTGTGGTGTCTGGCACCAGGATGTTGGTAGCGGGTCCTTTGGATGATGTGAGTTGTGTCATGGGGCATTTATAGATCAGACTTGTTTTTCCAGTGCATTCCATGGGTTCTAAATCGGATTGGAGTTTCGGTTAGTGACCTTGGGCTCTTTACCTGCTGCACCCATGCATGGCCAGCTATGATGCAATAGGTGTTCTGGTGCATTTCTATCATGCCAAATGTTGGCAGTTTTTTAAATGGGATTGGACAAGATGGGCTGGCCTTTGGTCTTCACAGCATGTGTGAGCCTTGGATGCCCATGATCCTGTCACCTGTTTACTGTGTATAGATGGTTATCAGTGCTGTTCAGGTCAGTTGATCCGTTTATGTTTTCACCAGTGACCATTGCATTTTAGTTCCAGTTGCCTAAATAAACACAGAGACCTGTCTGAATTTATCAGAGATGGCATCAAGAAGCTATAAGCATTCACCAGATGCATTCTGATCTAGAAAAGAGAAAACAACAGAGAGAACACTATGAAACCTACTATGGTGAATTTCTGCATACTGCACTTTGAACACACCTATCAACAAGCGTAGTATAACAAAAACATAAAGGGAGATTATACAGTATTTGATGGCTGATGTCAACTTTTGTATTACTTTAATATAAATACATGTAAATCTTGATTCATGTTATTTTATTTGGACCTTATATAATGTAAATGAAAATGTGCAAATAAGTTAACTTCTAAATTTCATTATCTAGGCAATAAAATCAAAGTTTGAAAGGAATAATTGGCATTTTCTACACTTTTTCAACATACGCAATTAAATAATACATACTATCCAGGGACAAATTTGCATTACATAGTGTAATAGATGGCTGGAGTTTGAAGTGATATTTTAACTTCTAGCAGAGATTTAGCTTTGACGTTATTTATACTTCTACTTGAGCATGGGCACGGCATACTGCATAGTCACCTCTGGTCATCAGGAAGTCAGTCAAGAATGAGTGAGTATACTTGTCCACAGCACTTACTACTAAGCGTTGTAGAGGTTTGAGGGCATAGTACAGTAAGTCCTGAATGTACCACAGGTGTTTGATCAGTTGCAGTGCCCTGATTTTTTTTTTTTTCAATACAAACTCTGCTCTGGGATTGGGATAAGAATCTGAGCATCTCAGCTGAATCTCAGTAATCCAAGCACAATCTGACAGTCGAGAGGTTTACTGCAGGGGGAGGAAAGAAAAAGTAGGACAGATAACCCTACATAAACTTTTGTTTCCTCTTTATATGTTATTCTCATTATTTCAGCTTAAAATATTGTATTAACATTATGTTATAAACATGGCAAAAATTCAATTCCATTTTATTTGGATAGCGCTTTCAACAATTGACATTGTCGCAAAGCATCTTCACACAATCAAAAAATGTAAATATAACAATGTCTAAATTATCAATGTTCAACAAAACTGTCAAAAAGTGTGTCTTAAAGAAACAGTGAGCTTTACCAAGACTGTGGTCTTCCATGTGTTAACATGCTTCCATTTCACACCACTGTCCCATATTGCACATGTATTTACAATCACTGTGCAGTCAACATATTATGTGGGACAATGCAGAAAATCGTGCAGATAGACATGACACACTTCAGGTAATGTTTACATCAAACATCGGGATGGAGAAAAAATGTGACTTTATCTCTGTGCGATGGATGTCAGTACCAGAAGGCCTGGTTTGAGTATTTCAGAAACTGCTGATCACACAAAAAAGACTCAAATGTTTCGATAGAATGGTATGAAAAACAAAAACAAAAACAAAACAAAAGAAAGAAAAAAAAAACCACGGAGTGAGTGACTGTTCCGTTGGTGGAAATACTTTAGTTCAAGCTGCCAGGAATGATATAGTAAATCAAATAAGCACTCTCTTCGGCTGTGGTGAGCAGGAAAGCATCTCAGCAAACACAAAACCTCAAACCTTAAGAGGCATGGGATACAAGAGTGAAAAACATGATTTTGAGGCTACAATGGGAACAGAGCCACAGAAGTTAGACAACTGAATGCTAGAAACAATATCACCTAATCTCCAGATGTCTAGTTTGGTTTAGACTGTGCCCCTGATCACCTCAGATGATTCCTCTTGGCTGACAGGAGCCAACCCTAACGAGCTCTTCCTCTGGTGTAGCTGGTGTATCAACCTCAAGGCTTGATGCGAGATCTTTTCTGCTCACCAGCTTGTAAACACCTGGGTTACTGTAGAGTTTTTGATCAGCTCAGATCAGTTTGATCATTCTCCGCTGATTTCTGTCATCATTAAAATGGCTCACCAAGATGTTTTTCTCTGTAGACTCACTACGCACAGGATGTTTTTTTGTACTATTCTGTATAAACACTAGAGACACAAGACGTGCGTGAAAATCCTAGATCAGCAGTTTCTGAAATACTTAAACCAGACCAACTGCAACCAGGCCATGTTGAAAATCGCACAGAAATTACACATTGACTTTATTCTGGTGTTTGATTACTTATGCTCTTGACATGTTTCTGTATAATTTTATCCACTGCTGCTACATAAGCAGCTGATGCATAAATGAGCAGACATACAGGTGTATGAAATAGATGGTGATCGTATACCGACTGTGTGATTAGCTAGTTAAAGTGCGTTGCATTTTGTTGTTTATTTCTATGGATAATATATGTGGCAAAAGGAGATTTTAGTCCTTATTGACTATAACAGCAACATCTTATAATGATATAACCATATTTCATATCAATTCAACAAATTCGACGTATTATTATTTGTATTACTATTACTATTTCTCTTTTTATTATTATTATTACTATTAATAATAATAATAATAATAAGAAGAAGAAGAAGAAGAAGAAGAAGAAAAAATAATAATAATAAACATGCAAATGTATTTTGTTTCAGTTCTTCCATTTTAAGCACACACAAAGAAGTGAGCATGGCAGCACTGCACATTTTCTCATAGTTTAATGCAGATATCATCTTGATAGAAATCATTTACATTTGAACATTTCTGTGTGCCTCATCATTTTTCAACTGTTCTTCGGAAAAACAGGATGTACCAGCACAGAGTAAGCCTTTTTAAACCACTTTGAACAAGAGATGTGGTGGACATTTCAGTTGTATTTACACAAGTGTGACTTGAACGATAAACTTCCTGACCACAACTGGGACATCACAGAGGCACCTCAGCCATGAGCAACCAATCATAGCATTTTGGGTCTCTACTTAAAAGCAAACACAAATATGTTTAGAATCAACATGTAATTTATGTATAAATTAAACCGTATAAATCCATACTGCTATCATTACACTAGAGTAAAGAAAATTTCACTCCATTAAAAATAAATAAATGAACACTGTTAACATACAATAATATTACAAATGCAATCTCTGCAATTCATGGATTAATTATAGGTGACCTGCTAAATGAAAAAAAGTTAAAGAAATTAACATTTTAAGGGAAAAAAAAAACCTGGCAAATCCTTGCAAAGTTTTTCTCTGATATGCGTTATGCAAATTTAATATTTGTTCCAAATTTTCCACATTTGCATTTTGAAGATCAGCTCGGTTGTGCCTCCATATCAGGAGCTGTATTTTATTTCTGAGGTCAACATTTCACCTGCCTCACATTCTTCAGAATTTTCATTTCTCCAAATCACAGCAGTTGGTCTTGCATCCCCCCCACCCCCACACTCCCCCATCACATTATTAATTTTATTTGATGTTGGTAATTTGTTACAATTTATTTTTTATTATAGCGAGAATGGGCTAGTTAGTGAGTTAGTTAAAAGGAATTCGTAGAAGGTGCCAACAACAAATAAATAAAACGCAAGGAAAAGACAGGTGACTGCATGCCGTGGCAATAATAATAATAATAATAATAATAATAATAATAATAATAATAATAATAATAATAATAAACTATAGAGAAAATGATGCAGAAGAACATCAAACAAAGACCGAGGCTACAACAGCAGCTTCAACTCTGTCAGCCCAGAACAAGAATCAAAGGCTATCACTGACTAATTCAAACTTGATGGAAGACTGGAAAAATACAGTTACTGTTGATTTTTTTTTTTCTCTTACCTACAAATGTTACGTTTGCTTGAGTCTGTGTCCATGATAACTTCAGATTCCTGTTCTTGACTGACAGGAACGAAACCTTATGTGGGATTCTGCTGTTGTAGCCTGTACACCTCAGGGTTTGATACAGTATGTTGTAAGTTCTGAGATGCTTTTCTGCTTAACATGGTAATAATAAATGTGTATTTGTACTACAGTACTATAGACTTATCAGTAAATAACAAGTAAATGGTCCTCATCAACGTCTATTAATAAACCAATAACCCCAGGGTGACAACAACCAAGCAAAATAGATGTCAATTTGTAATAATTTATTCCCGAACAATAAATAAAATTCAGAAACTGGGTAGGGAAAAATAAGTTCACCCCACAATTTAGTGAAATATTGAATCATCTTTACCAATAAGAACTTAAACATTTTCTGTAAGAGTTTATCAAACTTTTTCACAACATTTTTTAAGAAACAAAGTTATATGTTTTTGTCAACAGAAATTTTTACTTATTAAGAGCTAATACTAACAAAACTGATAAATAAAACATAGGCACACACAAACACACATACATAAAACGTAATACAATAATATGTAATATGTTGGAATACTAGTGAACTCGTAAGTATAGTACCAACATTACAGCATTTCATGGATTAAATGTAGATTTTGGGGACAGCCACTTCACATTCCACCGTACTACTGGTTCACATGACATCATAAGATCAGTATACATGTAACTGTTCATCTGTCAGAGAGGAAACTCAGACTGGTCCAGTTGGTGATGGACTTTATCAACGGGACCAATATCCTGGTTGGACACTTGGTCTCTATCATGACATGCTCCTCGAGACACTCTAGTTGTGTCCCTTTTTCATGGATGTTACTTTGATGGCTACTCATCAAAGTACTGTACACCTTTTTTTTAGTTATGTGTAAAATTCTTTTCATTTAGTTTTTTAATTCTATTTATTTAACAAAAAATGAAGCCAAAAAGAAAAAAAACATGCAAGGGTTCCTAAGTACCCCCTTACTGCTTCCACATGAATTATAGGCGTAAGTTGCAGCCAGGTGCTGTTGATCATCAGCTCTTGATTAATTGATTAGGAGCTGGTGTGCAGACCTCTATAAAAGCAGAACTTTTGGTGGTTTGCTGGTCTGGAGCATTCAAGTGTGTGTTAACACAATGCCAAAAGAGAAAGACGTAATCAATGGTCTTAAAGAAGTGATTGTTGCTGCACATCAATCTGGAAAGTGTTATAAAATCCTTTCCAAACAATTTGGAGTTCGACATTGGAGTTCATTTCAGTGTAGCGGGAGAAAGATTATTCACAAGTGAAAAGCATACAAGACAATTGACAATCTTCCCAGGAGTGGATGTTTCAGCACATTTATCACAAAGACAGATAGTGCAATGCTCAGAAAAAAAACCAAGAGCTATATCTCAGCACAATCAATTGTCCACGTCAGCACAATCAGAAGAAGACTGCACAAATATGGTTTGTTTGGAAGGGTTGCCAGGAAAAACCTCTTCTGACTAAAAAGAACATGGAAGCATGGGTGTGGTGAAGGGGTGATGCTTCGGACTTGTTTTTGCAGCCACAGGACCTGAGGCTAGTCATTCAGTCGACCAAGAACTTCCTGTATACCAGAGTATTCCAGAGGCGAATGTGAAGCCATTTGCCCAACAGCTAAAACCTGGTTAAAAATCAGTTTTTTACAGTAAATACTTTAGAACTTTTGGAAGTTTTTGAAATACTGTAGCAGGACCTTAACAAAGCTGTACATAAGCTAATTCCCAAAAACCGAAATGAACTTATTCAATAATGTAAAGAAAAAATGGACCAAAACAATGTGAGAGACTGATAAAGTCATACAGAAAATAATTATTTCAGGTTATTGTTGATAAAGGTGGATCTATAAGCTATTCAATCATGTGGTACATGGAATTGGCCACTTGTTTCTTGCTGGCTTTATTTACTTAAATAAATAATTGCATGGTGAAATATGTTGTTGTTGTTTGTCTGAGATTCTATTGCCGTAATACTAATACACGCTATGATCAGATGATTTTTATAATTTTCCTTTACTCTAAAATACATCGAATTAAAAGGGAGGACACTTACTTTTACACATGACTGTATATGGGCATGGGTTTTCAATTATGGCTAGGGGTGTTCTGTGGCTGTGTGTCAAACCACATTTAGGTTATACTAAATACCATGTTAAATAAGTACCCTGCCGAAAGATCCACTGCTTTTTTCAGCATACCATTTGTGAATTAGGACACAACCTTTTCATGTCCTGATACACATAGTGATATCTATTTAAAAAGAGCATAATATTATTTTAAATAGTCGGAGGACGGAACATAACGTATTGGCATAACACTTGTTGAGCTGAACTCTGACAACCATACTCATCATTCTTATGCATGCACACAAGATATGTATTCAAACAATTTTGACCCAAAACAGAAACTTAATATTCTAACTGTAATCAATTTGCTAAATGTTTTTCTCACTCTAAAGCAATTCTACTCTGTTGTTCTGACCCTAAATCCATTTTAAACCAAACATCTAACTATTTATGAATATACAAGGGTTGCTCTAAATCAAACCGAGACTTGTGATAAATGAAGGGGGAAAAAAGAAAGGCATTTACAGAAGACTTCAAACACAGTACGGTGATGAGACTCTTAGCCACAGTTGAAAAAATTTGCAACCATTTTAAAGAAGGCTGTACATCCGGTAAATGATGATTCTGGAAATGGTTGGCATTTGACATGATAGGAACTCAGCTGCGTTTTTGCTACATTCCTTGTACAGGCCTGTCCACATGTTCCACATGTTTAGGACATTAAAGAGGTTCCGAAGAGGTCATGGTTTCAGACATGAAGCAGGGAGTCTGGTCATGTCTCTGGTGTACTGAGAAAAAGCAAATCCAAGCAGTGAAATGCTGATATTCAATTCAATTCAATTTTATTTGTGTAGCGCTATCACCAATTGACATTGTCGCGAAGCAGCTTTACACAATCAAAAGAATTATTTAAGTTTGTATGAAATGTGAATGTAAATGAAAAGTGATATAAGTGCATTATTGTAGCAGAGGATTATACAAAGAAATAAATGTAGTTTTTATTAATCAAAAGTCACGGTTGTCCCTCGTACAGCTGTAAAAGGCAATGCAATATCATTTCCTGCTATACTAAATTTGAACTATTTAGTCAAAATGAATTAAAAATGAATAATAAATCCATGAATCAATAATAAAATGAAAAAGGCCTAAAAATCTGAAGATGACATATAGATTTCAATCACTTGTTTATTACAATGTTTCTCAGTTGAAATCCTTTCCTAACTCATGACAGGTTCAACAACGAACTGTTGAGCTGGATGAGTTGTGCTGAGAGTTAAAAAACCTTGAAACTATGCAGTGTGTCCCAAAAACTAAAGCTGAGAAACACTTCAGTCTGTGGGATATAAAAAGTGTGGGCGTACGAGAGGAAAAACTATTCGTGTGTTTACGTTAAATTTAGGCCTGTTTCAGGAAAACACCCACACACCTGATCAGCTTCTGGTCAGAATCAGGAAAAGGAAATGGAATATTTATTTGAACACCTTAGAATACTATAACTATACTGTTAAAAAAAAAAAAAAAAAACTAATAACATGGACTAAACTTGCATCCTTTACGTTTCTTTCAGAGTTTATTAACCGGCTGTAAGGCACTACTTGAGGCACCTTTTGAGGTCATGCTAGTCATTTCCTGTGTTTTTTTTTTTTTTCCACTTGATAAAAATACACAGTGAAGGTTGAAATCTGTACAGCATACTCATCACACTCTAGGTGAACATGTCTGACAGAGTGTTTACTCTTCTTCTTAGCCTTACTCTGGCACTTCAGGGTGGTAAGTGCATACGAAGCAATATTTAAATGTATACGTTTATTCATTTTGTTCTCTATCAGCTCTACCTGTGTATGTTCATTAGAAAAGAACTTTAAAAACTTTAACTGGCTTAAACAATAGATTAAACTATTCATTGTGAACAGTGGTGAATCAAAACCGAAACATTCATTAAACCCTTTATTCATTTGGTGAGTGGATTCCTACTAGGCTTAAAATAATACGGAATAGTAACATTTATTGTTGTTATATTCATTTTTTATTATTTGTATCAAATGTACAGTTATATGGCTTTATACCTTTATGCAGTCTATTTATAACTGTCATAAATTTACCATCTTTTATTGTGCTACTTTCTTCATGTGTGCATACAGCAGCAGCTTAAAAGCGATTTGAAATGTTTATCTGCAAGATAAAATCAGTGTGTTTTCACATCACTAAAAAGCCTAGCAACATTTTCATCCGTATTTCCATTTCTAATTACTACATGAGGATTAAAATCGAGTTGTAATGTAAGGTACTGTAATGTAATGTAAGTTGTCTATCACTATTGACAATCAGGATAGACACTGTTTTTATAATATGTCTACTGTAGGAAACCAAAGGAAATGATAGATAAGATCTAGACAGAATCTAACATGCCTTCTAACTTTTCACAAATTTTCATTCCTAAAGCTGGTGTGTTGATTTTTTTTTTTCAGTATTCGCCGAATTTCAGTTGTGGACATTATTGCAGTACAACTTCAAAGATAATAGCTCGGTCAATATCATATGTCAACATAATGCACAGACGGAATGGACAATGGGTGCCCGTCTGCTCATCAATGACAAGGACGTGTGTCACACAGACAAAAACAATTCAATATGTGAGGAGAGAAAACAGGGAAACCAGTTCAATTTTACACTGAAAATCACCGCAGAGTACACAAGACTTGTGTATCAGTGTGAAGTTTACAAGAGTTATCCATTTCCTATCTTAATGAGATGGGGAGAAAAGGCTGAGTTGCTCACAGGTGAGAAATATAAGTCATGTTTGGAAACAAACTGTTTCTTGAATTAACTAGCCTTCACCACACAGAAAAATGTAGTTTCTATTCTAATTATTCATTCACTTGTCTGGCAGCACAACCTACTGTACAAAATCTTACAATTTTAAAATTCCACATTTTAATGTATGGCGTTAACACATAATCAATAACCAGGTAAATTTGGGCTCCCGATTGGTGCAACAGAACAGCCGTACATGGTACGGAGTCCACCAGACCGCATCTTCCTGTGCTGTCTAAAGCAGGAGACACTAGCAGTGTCAAACAGTCATGGGCATCTGTGAAATCACGTAGGCAGAAGAAGGCAACTAGCACGTTCCTCCAAGTTCAATTCAATTCAATTCAATTCAATTTTATTTGTATAGCGCTTTTAACAATTGTCATTGTCGCAAAGCAGCTTTAC
>JAOVVB010000049.1:19302693-19323923 GCA_028570985.1 Heterobranchus longifilis
TGTGGGAGGAAACCGGAGTACCCGGAGGAAACCCACTAAGCACAGGGAGAACATGCAAACTCCATGCACACAGAGACGCGAATCGAACCTGGACCCTGAAGGTGCAAGGCGACAGTAAACCACCGTGCCACCCCCGTATGTGGCCTACCTGAAAACATGCGTAAATGTGGTCCTTTCCCATAATTGTTTGAAGCACACAGTTGTCCAGAATGTAACTTAGGGGCCCAAATCTGTTCCAGCATGATGATGCCCCTGTGCACAAAGTATGCTCCATGTGTGAAAGAACTCAAGTGACCTGCCATTGACCTTACTGAACACCTTTGGGAAGTAAAAATAAAAAATAAAACTTTTGGAAATAGGATAAAATGCATTTCGGGAGTAGTTCCCATTTCTGTAATTATTATACTGTATTTGTGCAGTTCTTCTTTACAACATTTTGTTTCTTTACAATGTTTAGAGATTCCTATTTTTTCTCTATTTTTCTCTATTTTGATAGTGTCTGGAAGTGGCTCTCTTTTACCACTTCAGTGTGAAACATATGACTCACTATGTACAGACAAATCCACTGAAATAGGCTGTCTTCAATGACGGACCTCTTAGCTAAATATAAACACTAGTATTCGGTGGTCAAATAAAGTCAGCCTGAGTATGCTATAAATTACTCCAATACAGAAATTGTTCTGCCAAATGTCTTCTTGGTAGCTACTGTCGCAAACAGAAAATTGTGACTAATTGAGTGAGCATGAGAGCTCAACCACATCCGCTCTGCACACAAATCTCTATACCTCAGCACCTTATATAAGGCATGAAATCTTATCATTGTCAATTATTTCAGCCAGAAAACAGACATACAGTATGAGTGTTACAAATAGTGTTAAAAGACACAGAAACAAGCGGAATCAACCAGAAATGGGTTTTATATATTTATATCTAATAAATCTAATATTATATTTATTATATCTAATAAATATATCTATTTAATGCTTCTTGCTTTCAGGCTCCACTTAAAACAAAGGAAACCATCTAGGTAGAAACTTTAAGGCTTCTGTGCTACTTTAATGCTTTAAGGCTACCTGAGATGAAGTGTGTGTGTGTGTGTGGGGGGGGGGGAATGAGGCTCTGTCTCACCTGTCTTACACAATTTATTTCCAGTCCTAATCCACCTACACTGTCTTGTTAAACATTTTGATGCATGCAAGAGAAAGCAAGCAACACATTTACAGGGGTTTAAGAGGAAAAAAATACAGATGGAAACTGGGGAGCTAATTTATTATAATTTATTATTTTCGGATTTACAGTAAAGCTGATGAACACCGTTACCTTTTTGATGCAAGACATGAATATAATGATTAAGTAAGCATGTTAAAAAGGTATTTAAAAACTGGCCTAAAACAACTGTTTCAAAGGAAATCGCATAACAGGAATTAGGATGCATCTAGACATAAGCATGTTAGGAGGTAACTATGTCAATATTCGAGTTGGTATATGAGATGAAAATATAGTAGGCTTCTGAAACTTTCTTGCAGCTGCATATATGTATCAGATATGCTCAGCAGACATATCACATCCTGAAAAAACACTGAGAAAAGAATGACAACTTTACAGCAAATGCTGCCCGCAACTGCAAATATTACTGTATGTTGAAAGGAATATCTGCCTACAACCTACTTAAGAAGAAGAATAAGGTTTCATCATGTAATAGAGCTAGACATCTAGGAGGATTTATATAGATTTATCAATGGCTCTGTTGATTCTTAATGTTACTTTCACTTAAGTTAATATAGAGTTTGACTATAATCATTATAAACACAGGATAAGAATAATAATAATAATAATAATAATAATAATAATAATAATTATCATTAGAATAATACATATATCAAAATTCCTTTTTCATTTAAACTTTACTAATGTAAATTTAATAAAATAAAATACACTGCTTTCTCAAAAAGCAAAAAAAATGTCTGGCATTGCTACAGTATGAGTTCACTGAGGGACTACATTATTGTTGGTGTCTTACTGCCACCTACTGGCTATTAGATGCATGACTTCACTTTTCAAACAACATGCAGAAGCATCAAAGCATATTTAAAAAAAAAAAATGTTTTCAATATGGTTATAGGATAATTTTGACATGTCATCAGATCTACTGTATATGTGATATATTGGAATCAGACAATGAACCAGATGAAGCCACCACCACCCTCACTGTGTCACACACCCACCTGAACAAAAAGAACATGCAGGTTTCCATGCTGTTCACTGGGCATTCAACACTGTCTTTTCACAGCACCTGATTAGGAAGCTAAGCCTGCTGAGAAGGAACTCTACTGTCTGTGAAAAGTCTATCAACCACGCCCATCCTCAATATGTTCTTCAGTGAGACGATCAAAAGCATCCTGAGCAGCTGCATCACAGCCTGGTTTGGAAAGTTGAACCGTCTTGGATCGCATGACCAGGACATCTTAGAACATCATCTCGCATTGCATTAACAAAGCCATCAGCATTGTCAATGACGTCACCCCACACACTCCTCATACTCAAGCTCTTGACCATGCTGTTGTCTGGAAAAGTTACCAAAGCAGTTGGGGTGTTGTGGTCAGATTGTGTAACAGTTTCTTCCCCAAACCATCAGACTCCTCTGTCACTAAAACACACATAATGTACATATAAGCATGCACACACCCACACCCACAAATACACAGTGGCGTTTCCAATTTGTACACTTACTTTACAGTATACTATACTATATCTATTTATAAATACTGTATAGACCGCCTGCAGTTATGCTTCTGACCACGCAAGGTTTGAGGGTAACCCCCCCCCATGACCCCTGGGGGGCTCCATACAGTACAAACCCAGTCTCCAACTCAACAACACACCCGCAGGAACAGTTAAAGAATAACCCAGGAAAACAGGATTATCTGCTTCAGCTCCTCTAGTTTCAGGTATTCATTCCAGCAAAACAAATGTAGGTAATTCATGAGATGTCATGGCGGGTTTTCCCCTGGGTACTCCGGTTTCCTCCCACAATCAAAAGACATGCAGGTTAGGCTAATTAGTGTCCCCAAAATTTTCCGTAGTGTGTAAATAAGTGTGTGAATGTGTGCAATGGATTGGCAACCTCTCCAGGGTGTACCACGCCTCGTGCCCTAAGTCTCTCAGGCTCCAGGCCCCCCACGACCCTGTATACAGGATAAAGTGGTAAAGACGATGAGTGAGAAAGATGCGTGTAAGATATTTAGATATTTAAATTTAAAAAATTACAAAGCTGTAAGAATTTTATGTGAGTCATGTGGGATATATTTTTATTTTTAACTTCTGGTGTTCCACTAGTGTTTTTTTTAGTGTTATTCATTCATTTATTTATTTATTTTAATTATATATTTTGTTAGTTACTTGTTATTTACTGCTCTTTCTATCCTCCCTGTCTATGTTGTTTTGGATTGTCCGTCGTTGTGAAAACAAACAAGCAAACGACTAAATAAATAAGTAAATAACCCAGGAAAACGTCTATTAACTGTGGGTATATCCTGTAGGTGGCAGTGTAACTCCTTTGTGCAATGCATAGTTTCTACCAGAGTAAGAAGAAAGCGGAAGTCACACGCCCATTCTCATTTGCCTCTATACACCCTATCGAGGTGCACTCACTAGGGTATGAAATAACGACTTTTACTTATGGGGGAAGTGCACTTTATATTTCCCATTTCCCATTTTGGGATTCGCCCCCAGATGGTTACAAACTACTGTTTTGTTTTTTAAGGATGTTAGACAGCAGGGGTTTGGGGTTTTGGTTAAGAATTCACGAATTAAATTATTCTGAAGTGTTGTGTATTGTGTGTGAACAAAACATATAACACGAAAAGCGAGGCACAGACTGACTTTAGCACCGCGGATAAACAGCGGTTAGCTACTGTTGCTAACTAGCTGTTAGGTCGAGCTAACAATAGCTAGCGTTCGTCACCTAGCGAGGTGAGATCACCCAGGTGCGGCTAGTCACTGAGGATAAACCAGCGGCTCATTCGCGCGTTAAACAAATCCTATGCAGAATGGACGTGAATCTGACCATTTCTCTGATGAGAGGGCAGATGGGGGTGGTGATTGAGAAGGCCGTGAACGCGGCGGTGGAGACGGTGTTGGGGGAGATGATCCGGGTAATGAGCCTCAAGTTCGAGCAGCTCCGGAGGGAAATGTCGGCCAAGGAGAAGGAGAACGAGGACATCAGGAAGATGTTAGAGTCGACTCGGTGTCAGCTGAAGATCCTGCGGCAGAAATATGTTGATGCGCTGAACACTAAAGACAACAGGCTTACCTTTGGTCCACACAGACATACATTGGGGCAGATGAACACAACCAGACACACTGTTGGTCAAGTGGACACAACCAGACACACAGCCGGCCAAGGGGACGCAATCAGACACACTGCTGGTCAGTTTGACACAACCAGACACACTGTCGGTCAAGGGGACACAATCAGACAGTCAGTCAGTCAGCTGGACACAACCAGACACACAGCTGGTCAAATGGACACAACCAGACACACAGCCGGTCAAGGGGACACAATCAGACAGTCAGTCAGTCAGCTGGACACAACCAGACACACAGCCGGTCAGTTGGACACAACCAGACACACAGCCGGTCAGTTGGACACAACCAGACACACAGCTGGTCAAATGGACACAACCAGACAAGCAGTCGGTCAAGTGGACATAACCAGACATGCAGCTGGTCAAGTGGACACAACCAGAGCCCATCAGGGCACAGCTGATCACGGGGTGCCACCAAGGAGACGCTCTTCAAACACGGGATCACCCTGTACCGAATCTCTCACACTTGCTCTCAAACCCCGGAATACTGACGCGGCTCATACAGCATTGCCTGTCCCTAAAACGCACAAATTCATCCAAGAAACTGTCCCTACTGAGAGCTGCCACAATGCTGACCTGTGTAATGAGGAGGTGCCAGGATTAAAATCACATCTGGGATTGAAAGGTATGTATGCAGAAAGTGTTAGGATATATGAAATCTGGGTGTTCATATAACCTGATAACAGCTGTGAAGTATTAAAAAAATCCTCTAACATGATGTTTTAGGAGTCTAATGAAAAAAAGTTAAAAATCTTTTTTTATAAAGGTTTTGCCATGTAAGTCATATGTAATTAGCTGAATTGTCCTATAGTCCTGTGTAAACAATTGTAATGACTATTGTAATTGAAATGTTTTTTAACAGTGGAGAACTCAAGTAGCATCTTACCAGAGAGCCTCGATCCTCTGTGGGGTCAAACAGCTCAGACGAGCACAGAAGCTGAACACACAGAGATGGTGGATACAAACCTTCTTCCCGTGACTCATACAAGTGAGCTGCTGAACCCAGCTATGGCAGACGGCAGAGAGCCCGTTAAGATCAAACAGGAGGAAGCAGAGGTCGAAATCGTCGAGGTGAAGGAGGAGCAAGCCGAGCCGTCCACTTCAGAGCTTCCTCGGATTGAGCTACATCCGCATCTGCCTGGAGCAGGAATGGCCATAGAGCTGCCAGTGACACAACAGTGTGTCCAGATGCCTTCAGTGTCTGAACCGGCCTTCATGGGTGTGGACCCAAGCACATGTAAGTTGGAGCAGATCGTTCTCTCGCTTCTTATCTAGTCAATAGTAGTAAGCAAAAACATAATATTAAAAAATCCTATAATATAGCTAAATGACAAGATTTTACTTTGGTTTGGCTTTTTATGTGGTTGAGAAAGTGAATAGTAGCTGCTAATAATTGTCTTATTTTGCCACTCAGGGCCCCAACACACGTAACTAACTAAATAAATGCAATTATGCAAGTATATCAGAGATGTACTGTATGACTAAACAAACATGTCAGTTTTGTTGATTTTTTTGCTAACCAAAATAAAAAAAATAAAAAAAAATTTATAGTGTGTCAGCTGTTCATATGAAACTAAGGGAAATTATATATTCCTGCACTGTTTTCCTTTGATCTCTCACATTCAGACAGACAAATTACAAGCTTTTCACATCTCTTACCATTTTCTCTCTTTCATTGAAAAGAACACTAAGATAAGATTACCCAGTGAAATCGAAGTCTGGTTAAATGTGAGATTAAATCAGAATTATTTACATTTCAATCAATTACATGCCAGAACAGAAAACCCGAAAATACATTTACTCTGAAAAATAAAAAAAATAAAATCAGGTCACTTTTTATTAGGCATCGCTGCTCTAGAATTTAGAGCGTGGTATATTTACTGGACTAAAAATGACAACATCTTGGTTTTGTTTTTTGTGCATGTTTTTTTTCATGATTTTAACAGTTAACTGTTTATTTGGACAAAGTTAATTGCAAGGAAATAAAATGCATTATTGAGCACTTTATTAGGAACATTAAACTTATACAGGTTGGCATGATGATAACATGGCCCATTATTGTGCTGAAAGTAGCCATTAAGAGATGGGTAAATTGTGGCAATGAAAGGATGCACATGGTCAGCACTATATTTAAACATGATTGGCTGGAATTATTGTCTCCAAAGTGTGCCAAAAAAACATACCACACAGCATCCACCAACTCCACCAGCCCAGACTGTTGACACAAGGCAGGTTGGGTCCATGTATGCATGCTTTTGAGTCTAATTCTGACCCTGCCATCTGTGTTTTCAAGCAGAAATCAAGATTCGTCAGACTAGGCTACAGTGTGTTCCAATGTTTTTCAATACAGTTTCAGTGATCCTGCATCCAGTGTGGCCTCAGCCTTCTGTTCTTGTCTGACAGAAGCAAAAACATACAGTATGTTGTAGTCTATCTGCCTCAAGCTTCAATGTGTTGTGCTTTCTGAGTTGCCTTTTTGTTCACCACAATTGAACAAGGCGTATATCTACAAAAGCACCAATCATTGGATGTTTTTTTTTTGTTGTTTTTTTTTTCACCAAAAGCCAGAGACTATTTCTTTCTCCATTCTGGTGTTAAATGTTGACTTCCTAATTAGATAATTGCACGAATGCGTAGATGTACAGTTATTTTTAAGAAGGTGTTTGCTGACAGGCTACAGGAGAAATCTGTTGGCCATCTGAAGACACAACGGTCTTTATCTGTGTTCATGTTTAAAAAAAGCAATCTCTGGTGAAAGTTGAAAGTTTGGCTTGTGAGTCTATTTTCTCATTAACTATAAGTGTGTTGTAAATCCTTCATCCGTAAATTTGTACTGACATGAAGACTCTTGCTGGTTTGAGGTGTCCATGTAAACAAGACGTCCATGGCACTCAGGATCAGAAGAAGGGGTGAGTGTTTCTATATTTGCAATCATTTTTTACTTTTACATTATCTCAATTAAAACTCAATTACAAATTAAAAACAGTTACTGTAGAAGCAAGAAATATTTGTACAGCATAAAAATATTTTTAACATTTAAAAATCTTTCAACATACCAGGAGTTGCAAATAATAACAGTTTCTTTACCTGGTTACTTGTAGACAGTCAAAGCAGAAAGGAGATGTCCAGGAGATACAGAGAAAAAATAAATGCCAATCCTGCTAAGAAGGAGGCCTTGCTGGAGGCGAGGCGGCAAAGGTTCATCATTTCTGTTGTTTGATAACCATTTTTCAGATTTCTCATTTCACATTTTTTTGGCATTTGAAAAAAATATAAAATTATAACTTCTTCTTTAGGTACCAGGAAAGAAAAGCCAGAGGAGAGATCATGTCCAGTAAACTACTCCCCATGGAAAAGAGAATAAAGCTGCAGCAGCAATGGGCAGAATCAAAGCAACGACAAAGAAGAAAAGCGAAAATCCCAAACTGATCAATGTTTAGATCTTAAAACATTTCTTAAAGTTAATGTTAACGAAGTGTTTATTGTTATAATGTACGTATCATGTATGTACCACATTATTTGTCAGTAATTACATTGTTACATCATAGAAACTGTTTATTAAACTTAAAGTATATCTTATTTAAAACCTCTATTGTATTATGACAATGTGACATTTATAAATAATATCCTTTGGTTTCGGTCAAAATAAATCTATTATGTCTGTGCATTTAGTGTATCTATCTTTTTTGCCCCATGATATTAGATGTATATAAACATATTATAACAAACATTAACTCCAGGTTTCCAGCATGCAAATATTATTATGGAGCAAGAGTGAGTAATTCTTTTAACAAAACCCTCCTGCTTTTTTTCTTAATCTGCTTCCAGATGCTGAGGCTCAGATGACTGTGGCAGATACGCAAAGGCAGATGCATCCATTCTGTAAAGACCTGATGCTGTATGAGGATTACAAGCGCAAACGCATAGAAGTGCGTAAGCGAAGTGAGACCCGACGGCGTGAGCTGGAGCGGACGCTGCCTCAGGCTCTCCTGGCTGACCTGGTGAAGGAACGCAGAGAAAAGACCCGGCTCCGAGTGGCCCGCTGGAGAGCCAAACGCAAGCTGCAGGCCTGTCTAATGGCGCAGGCGGCACAATTTAACAACACGTAGGCTCTCTACGCTCAACGCAACGGCAGGAGGAGAGGAGGGGCCGGCCCACAGCAGGGGGGCATCGGTCTGGGCACGGCTCAGTCTGAGACTGGCGTGTACACCATGCCGCTGCAGATGGGCAGCAGTCCTCTGCTGGCAGCACAAAGACTTGGCATGACTGAAGGTCAAATGCAGCCTGGAGCTTCTGTGTTTGTGAGGACTTCAACAGCTGGATCTGAGACCTTCCAGTGAAAGTGTAAAAAAAATAAAATAAAAACATTGCTTTGGCAAAATGATACAGTAATTTCTGATCTGCACATTTTCTTTAAACATGATTCATTTTAAACCATGTACGGATTGTCAGCACAAAAGTGTAACAAGCTAAACTATACAACATGAAGCTAATGCTGGCTATTGAGGCCTGACGGACATTTTATTGCATAAAAATGGGAAGCAGGAAATAATTGTAACCCAGAGTGCTGCTATGTCATTTGTTGGTGTAGCTGGAAGGAAGATTTCCTGTTCTTCTTATCCAGAGTTTACTGTGAGTGAACATGCTTCATGATGAAATCACCATGTGTCACATGAAACATGTGTATTGCATGAGGTAATTCTCGATTCTGACTGATGCATCAGGTATGGCAGGAAGGACAAAAAAATAAAGAAAGTACAAAGTAAGTTGTGGCTGTTAAAAAAAAATACAGTAATTGACTTGTTTCTGCTAACCCTGCCCTTAAGTCCATTTGTGTGGTTTTATGTAGCAGGATATTTGTATTTGTCAATATTTTCACCAGCCCTAATTTCTTTTCAATTAAAATTTTTTTTGTCAGTGTGTCTTTAACTTTAACTAATATTTATAAATGATGACTTTTATGATTAGCTGACCACATCTCCTCCTAAGACATCTAATACACTGTGATAAATAATGGCTAAATTAACGTTTCTCTACCTTGCAATAGAGAACATAAGCTTTTACACCTGGATGTCTCAGATTTTTCCAGATTATAGGAAGAGATGGGAAAATTCAAAAGGGTAGCAGTCAAATGTATGTGGACTGGGGATTAAATCCCTAATATCATGCTTTTGACATTTCTTTAAGGAGAAGACAATGAAATGAGTATGATAAATGTGTTGGGGGGTCATAAGTATTTGAGCAGGGATACGATTTTTTTGTTTTGTTGCCTCTGTATACACCACCACCACAATGTATTTGAAATAAAGCAATCAATATGTGATTTAAGTATTTACATTCAGCTTTAATTCAAGGGGCTTTATCCATCTGTACTATGGAGTGCCTTCTTATCCGTTTTGCAGGATTGGATGAATCTTAGCCTAAAGTAAAGGGGCAGTGGTGGCCCAGAGGTTTAAGGCACTGTTACTGATCGGAAGATCGGCGGTTCGATCCCCAGTTCCACCAGTTTGCCACTGTTAACCCTAGCTGCTCCAGGGCCACTGTATCATGGCTGACCCTCCGCTGTGACCCCAGTTACACTGGGATTTGCGAAGAAGCAATTTTACTGTGCTGTAATGTATATGTGACAAATAAAGGCTTAAATTAAAGTATAGTTCTGTACACTTCAGAATCAATTTAGCTAATTCTATCAGCAGTCACATCCTCAATAAACACCAGTGAGCCAGTTCCATTGGCTGCCACACACTCATGCCCTACCACTGCCTCCATCATGGACCATGATAACATGAGTGGTCCCTCCCTTTTCCAGTCTTTCTGGTCCAGTCCAGATTAATGTACCAGAACTGGGCAAGCATTTTGTTTGTTTTTAAGTCTTATCTGCTCTTTCTGTTTTTAAGTGTTACGTTGGTTTGCATCTTGAGCTAAACTGTCTTTATTTACATTCATGAAGGCGTCTCTTGGTGGCAGCCTTTCACAATGATACTTCTTACCTCCTCTGTCTTTTATTCACCAAGGAAAGAATTCCGTTTTGTCTTTTCTGGCCTTCAAGGCATGTTGGTCTTGTACCAGTTGATCTGGCTGCTCCTAAAGTTTTTCCTCTCTCTCACACACACACACAGGTACAGCTACAGGAGGCAAATTCAACACTTGAAATGGACTCCAGATCATTTATCACCTCAATTGTGGCCATACAATAATAAATATTCCAATACTTGACAACAAATTGTTCATCAGTCAGTTTCCTAACTATTCTTGTTGGACAAACTGAATTAAAGCTGAAAGTCTACATGTCAATCACATCACAGTTACTCAATTTCAAATCCATTGTGGTGATGTACAAATCCAAAAGCTGGAAAAATTAAAAGGTGAACTGAATAACACGTAGTTACAGTGACTTGATTGAGATATACTGTATATTAAGCGGCAAGTCCAGTTTTTCAAGTTGATGTGTTTGGAAGCAGGAAAAAAGAAAGGACAACCAGTGAACCTGCAACATGGTAAAGGAAGCCTAAGGCTCGTTGATGCCTGTTGGAAGTGATCCCACAGAAGTACTATAGCAGAAATTGCTGGAAAAGTTAGTGTTGATTATAACAGAAGACATGGTGCATTGCAGCATGCTGCATAGCTGCGTAGACTGGTCAGATGTCCATGTTGACCTGTGTTTAAAAAAAACCCAAAAAAACCCCCTTCCCAATAGTTTTTGATGGACAGTGCTTCTAATTATCAACCTAGTTACCCACTGTAAGGATCTATCCACTGATGGAAACTTCAAAGCACTTTTGTAAATTGCTCTGGAAAAAAGCATCTTCGATTGTGGACATGTCCACTGGGCATATGAGTAGAGAAGATGGAATAATCTGCTCAATCACAATTTTCGTTGTGGATGGTGAGGTGAGCATGAACAGAGTTTTTTTTTTTCATATAATATAGGGAATGCGGTAAAATTCCAGGAAGGATGAGCTAGAGATTAACAAATCTACCGAGTACATGCATAACACCAGTGTTCTAAAATGACACCCACAACACAAACAACAAAAATAAACAAACGACAAAGCTGTTTCTACTGGTACTATTATCATTTTACACAGATCAGTTGCTTTGTTGATACATATGAATAATTGACAAATAAAACACCCAATTTTCCAGTCAACGTTTCTAGTAAAACAATTACAGAGCCATATATATAAACCTAAATAACAGTGGAGAAAAGTATGAAATACTATCATTAGGCTATTGCACAATAATACGAGAACAAATGTAATAGAAATCTTATATCTTAACTTTTTGACTTATTTGTCTTCATCTCATTGTGGTCGCCTCCGATTGTTTCCTTGTTTGGTAAAATCGAGAGTTTAAACCAGTATAAACACAAAGTCTCATACAGTGCAATAAGGTGCTATCAGCAAGTGTGTTTGTAACTGGCCAACAGCTCATTACCAAGCGTGATCCATCATCCACTGACAATCCTGTTGCTGATGGCACCCGGGAGAGTGTAGAAGAGCAAGGCAAGAAACAGAGCCAGGATAAGCAGCACCAGAGCAGCTATGATGTACTTCTTATAGTTCTTCCAGATCAGATGGAAGAAACACTTAAAAGGGTTCACGAACCAAGAGAAGGTTGTATCTGGTCGACTGAAAAGAGAGAATTAATAAAGTATTAATATAATACTGGTCTGAAAAAATAAAATCCAGCCATAGAGAAGTTTTACATTCAGCTTACTTGGGTTTTTCTAGTGGTTCTGGCTCCTTGCGTGCTCGACCAACAGGATTCTTCTCAGCTTCTTCAGCTGTTACCAAATGGAATTCAGCCTCCACTTTTCCCTACAGCAATTTTTTTTTAAAGCAAGTTAAATATAAGTTGCCGTAACAGTAATAAATCTGTTTTTTAATTACTTAATTAATTTGAAATTAATTACCGTAAGTTCTTCAGTCTTTACAAAAGGCCACCAGCCTTTGGCACGTTTCTGCTGGAAGATGGATATATTCTCACCGGGGTTAGTTAGCATGTCCATCTTACACTCTTTTGCTGTTTTGGCACCACGAGGAAACCCATGCAGGTCCAACTCCACTGAACCTGTAATTTAAAAGGCACGTCATAGAAAAATTGTATTATATTGTTTATAGAAAAACATAAGTCTAAAGTCTGGTCAACATTTCCAGTGGCATGTACAGTTAAGTGCAAAAGTTTGCATACCGCTAATAATAAATAAGAATACAAGAAACTTTAAGTTCGCATCACCCATCCTAATCAAATATTCTCCAATAATGTGTATTTTCACCATACAGGTGCCTACAACCCGTTTGTTTTTCTCTACACAGCCTTTGGATTCCCTCAGTTGTGATGTTTGAGTCTAAAACTCATAAAGGTACATTTGCACTTCACTGTAGCTAATGCCAACATCCAGATCTCTTCATTACTTTTTTTACTATTACGTTTTCCTACTTATACTGTCTTACCAAGGAAATCATCAGAAGACAATCTCTCAAAATCCCACACTTGTAGCACTAAGACTGCAGGCAGCTTCTGTTCTGTCTTGTCCAGAGAAAAGATGTTATCACGCTTGCTTACAACTACCAGTTTCTCAGCTGGAAGGTAGTTGAAAGGGAATACGAAGCGCCAGTTGAAGTTACCCTCGCCAGTGAGAGAGTTATAATGCACATCAGTTTCCTGGCCATCATCTTCAAGGCCCTTCATCCATCTGAGCATTTACAGAGTCGAAGGTAAAAAATCTCATAAGTGGAAACATGCAGATGTTTATTGTCACTGTGTACTAGTCTCTTCACTGGTTAAACACATAACACATACAGTATTTACCCTTTAACATAGATGTCACTGGACTGTTGGCCCGTTATGAAATTGGTGTCCTCCAAAATGACATCTTCTGTGTTCCAGATTATGATCCTCAATTCATATCTTTGTAAAGCAGAAATACAGTAAATTAGTAACTACACGGCACAAACCACACAAAGATGGTTTATGTCTAATTAGCTATGTAGCTAATTACCCTTTGGGTTTTCGGGGGGAAATGTCCACAGGAGGTCCGGGATGAGGCATGTCCATAGGAAAGATATCTACCCACATCTGCAGATGGCCCTAAACAATACATGTGGGTTTAGGAGAATCAGTCGGAATTCTTATATCTGAATTTTCTTAACCAGGTTCTGGCCAACAATACTTTAATACTAAACTAAATATTTTTCACCATTCAGCTCAGGGGTTATACTGTATGGTTTTGTACCTCAGTTAATTCCAATATACTAGTGTCTATTTTTTGTACAAAACACGTAAGCTTCTGCCATTTGTTTGCATCTATGAATGTTTGTAGACCCGCAGTTCGTTCGTATCTGCAAGAGTGTTTGTACACACGTCCCTGAGTGTGTGTCAGGGACTTACTGTATTTAGACCTCCTAGTACTATTCTACTGTCCTCAGTTTAAGAACTGAAGTCTAACAGAAAAGCAATGTGTACATATATGTATATGTTACAGCATGCAGCTCTAATCTAACCTTTTACCATTCTTAGACAGCCTTAAACTGACCACCAGAGTCAAAAGCTCAGTCAAAATATGAAATCTAGTTCTTGCACAGTAGAGATAAATCTTCAATTATATTTCTTCATACTTTGCAAGCTAACTCTGAATTACTTACACTCTTTGTGTTTGGTTTATTACCCATATAAGAGCAGGACCAGGGATTACATTATTGCATGCATTTTCCTCCTTGGCTGTGTTTTTTTTTTTTTTTTAAGTCAAAGTTGAATTAAAAACTAGCAAATCCGTGAAAGGTTTAATATAATCAAGAATTACCTGGTCCATGCCTGGCTTGTCCTTTATGTAGAGGGTGCGTGTCTCGATGTGCTCTGGCACTAGTTTGCAGCCCACACCTGGCATATCTTCCCACCTGTGGAGTACCTTTAGTGCCAAATGTTCATAGGACTCAACTACCTGATCTGAAATATAAAAGCACTCTCTCAGCATGACACTCAACCAATGAGAACAGTTTATCTTTAAAAATAAATTTAGTTGTATTTATGTGATTATAATCACCCTCATCAACAAAGACCGTTTTTCCAGTGTAAACCTTTTCTCCAATGGTGATTCTACCAGGAGTGAAGCGAGGGCTGTCAAGTCTGTTTTCTTTGCACAGCTTAATCAGCAAATCAGTTGGTTTTATGGCATCTCTCCAGGCATTGTAGCCCTCACTAGCAATAACAATATTTAAGACAAAATTGAATTACATATTAGCCTCAACCATCCACCAAAGGATCTTTTAGGTGTAATGCTTATGCTCACATGGCATATTCAGTTGGGAGGCCGCAGGTTGCTCTGTATCTGCTGTAAAATCGGTTCTCCAAATCTATCGCTGTCTCTCCCATCAAATCATCTCCGCCAATGACATCATAATCATAGATGAGAATTCTCAGTAAGGATTCCTTAGGGAAAGAGGCTTGTATTTCAAACGATCTGAGGGAGAAATTTGATTTACAGATTTAGAAAAAAATAATAATAATGAAACCATATACTACCATCAAATATACAATATGCTCACTTTTTTTTTTAATTAATTGCCTAAAATGATTACCTGCCAAACACTGGGTTGAGTTGTTTTGGGATGTAATTGTCTCTGTCCTTAATTTCTGTTTTTCCAAGTTTCAGCACAATATAAGGATCTGCCTTTCCATCAGGGTCGGCTGGATGGAGGTTGGTGGCCTAATAAGGGATTTAGAGCAGCATTTTGAACCAAAACCTGTAATCTAAATTGTCATAATGTAGTATTTGGCCAAACTGAATTCAGGTGTTTTAATCAGGCCTTTTATCCCCAGTGAAGACTTAATGCTTAAAAAAAAAAAACCAAGAACTTGACTAGCCCACACAGAGCCATGACCTCAACCCCATCAAGCACCTTTGGGATAAACTGGAATGGAGATTGCGAACCAGGCCTTCTTATCCAACATCAGTGCCTGACCTCATCAGTACTCTACAGAATGACAAATTCGCACAGAAACAATCCAAAATCTTGTGGACAGCCTTCCAAGAAGAGTGGAAGCTGTTATAGCTGCAAAAGGCGGATATTGAAGGGTATGTGTGTTTGGCTATAATGCCATTGCAGGTTTGGCCAAATACTTTTGTCCATATAGTGTTTGTCCTGTTTTAGGCATTTGAAGAGAACATCAGAGCTGAATGAATCTCTATAGACCAAATTCATCTACAAGCCACAATTCAATTAAATGAAATTTCATTTAAATAACCTTCATTATCATATGTCATTATCATAAAATAATAAAATAATAATAAAATTAGTGAAATTAGTAAGAAATATGTGAGAAAATATCTTTAAATGAAAATAATCAGATTGTCCCTTGATAAGCAAGCTGAGTGCAAAAGTAAATAGGAAGAAACCTTGAGAGGAACCAGACTCAATGGGGAACCTATTCTTATTTGCGTGACATCAGGTAGCAGGGATTGATTTGCAGTCATACTGAGAGCTAGCAAGAGCAGTGCTTATACCTTACATGCATTTATTATGAAGTATATAATACATTATTTAATGCAGACCAGGCAGTGTTATTGAAAAACCCAGAAACATTGAAGTATATAAGCTTGCATTACAGATTACAAAAAAGTAGACTTTATAACAGACTTGTTTTCCGGAAAGAATTAGATGGAAACTTACTGCAACAATGTACACTCGGATCAGAACGTTTACAGAGTTGTTGGGTGGAATACCGTGGCTTATTTTATACTCTCCAGAGTCCAAACAACCTTCTTGATCACCATCAGGCAGCTTGTATAGACAAAACCCAGCCTGGGGATTGACATTAAACAGATCTTGTATAATATCAGTATTTATAAATAAAACAATTATGTACACAGAAATTCTTACACAATAGTAACTCACCTTGAACTTTCCAACAAACCTCTCAACCCCAGAGCTCTCTTCTTCATTTGCCTTACCACGGAATAGTTCGAATGTTTTGACCCAATCATCAAAAGGGCCAAACTCTGCCTCCAGCTCTTTGTCATAAATCTACAGGGAGCATAAGGAGTGGGACTCTTTACATCAGGTCATCTACGAAACTATGCAATAGCATGCAGGGTTGACATCAATTCCAACAATTAAGTGGGAATCAAATCAGACCTTTAAAGTTGCAACCTTGTTCTGCTCCAATACACCCTTGAAGTTGAAATCCTTTTTCCTGTCTTTCATTCCCTTAGCTTCAAGATAAAATGATGCGATATTTATTATGTGGTTTTTGGGTTTCAATTAGAGAATTGGAGCATGAGAGCAAAAAAAAGAAAGAAAGAAAGAAAGAAACAATGGTAATCATTCATGCATGGTGGATGCGTAATGCACAATGTTCCCTGTTGTTTTATAAGCCCTTTTTGGTGCAGCTACAGTGTACCACTTTTAAGTCAGTTTGTCCACTAACAAAACAGATGCATGTAATGGACTGGGTGTTCTAGAGCTAGTCTTACCCATAGTGGATATTCCATCTGTGAGCAAGTTGTGAAGAGGAGGTACTGCAATACATCACAACATGTGTGTGTCTGAACGGGGCTAAAGCTTGCAGGATGTGCTTCAGTTCTACTAAATAACTGTTGATTAGATTAATGCACTAATAAAAAACAATTTCTGTTTCTTACCAGCTTCATAGATGTTTGGAAATGGGTTGACTTCCCTTTGTTTTGACTATGGATAAAAATATTGTACGATTATTAATGCAACCAAATAAAACATATTAGAGTTAAATTAGGAATGCACTAGTGATAAGAGTTTAGTCTGACCATTTGGATTTTCTCAACCGAAGCGTAGTACTTGGACCACCAGTCAATGACGTTGTCAGCGGACTCATCAGCAGCAGTGCGCTTCTTTCTTTTTGTAGATCTTCGCTTGCTCTTTGTAGAGACTCTGTGCTGTAGGAATAATAGGAGACTATTCAAGAGCACTATTATTTTGTTGAGTATGTACAGTAATATCTAAGTGTTTAACCCACCTTCTTGTCCTGAGGCACTGGCTCAGGTGTTGGAGAAGGTTTGCTGATGTCCCCCTGCTCTATGTTTATGCATATATCCTCACCGGATTGTGCTTCAGTGCCCTCTGGTCCAGGAAGTGGTTCAGCTAGGAAAGAACAGATATAACGGATTATGGTAGCTGCTTGGCTATATATAGTTCTGTCTATGACAGGAAAACGTTACTTGAAAAAAAAAAAAAAACGCCCATTACGCTCTATACTGGCTGGCTTAGATGGCAGTGGTTTGGAAGGTGGTAAAGATGGAGGCGTGTATTTGAACAGGGTCAGGTTATTTATGACATGGCTGCCAACCAGAGTGCTTCTGCCAAAGGCTCTCCAGTCCACCACAGTGATTGTGAGAGGAGGGTGGAGGTACTCATTCTCAGGCAGCTCCTGCATAAATAAACAGGGAATTATGTACAGACAAACAGTTTTTCTCAAAATGCAACTCAGTTTCACCAATCAAATTTTGATTTTCATTTGGTGTTTTCCCAAAATGCAGTGACTCTTTACACCATTAACTTACGGACAAAATGGCAACCAACATGGCAAATGTACCCGTCTCCACTTCAAATTCATTAAAGACTGTGACAAGACATTGGGCCTCATTTATCAGTTTGGATATCAAAAGATTTATTCAGAAATCTAGTACTGTAATAGTAATATCAATAGATTTATTGGTACTGTACAGTGATAGTAATGCTCACACACTCTCACTCATACTGCTTTATCCTATAAGCCTATCCCAGGAGGCTTAGGGCACAAGGTGAGGAATACCCTGGACAGCAGGCCAATCCATTGCAAACACACATACACACTCTCATTCACACACTAGGAGCAATTTGGGAATGCCAATTAGCCTAATCTGCAGGTCTTTGGACTGCGGGAGGAACCGGTGGAAACCCACCAAGCACGGGGAGAACATGCAAACTCCATGCACACAGAAACGGGAATTGAGCCTGGCTGGGGATCGAACCCGGACCCTGGAGGTGCAAGGCGACAGTGCTAACCACTACCACTACTATAAGGGGTAATGTCAAAATGCCTTAGTAACAATCATCCATCGATCCGCCCATCCATCCATCCATCCATCCATCCATCCATTCATCTGTTATCTAAGCCATTTACAGGGCACAAACACACACTAACACATCCTTGGAAATGCGTGTCATCATGTCTTTGGACCCACCAAGCACAGGGAGAACATTTAACCTCAATGCACAGCAGAGACTAGACTCTGACCCTCAAATCAATAGGTGCAAAGCAACGGTGCTAACCACTAAGCAACTCAACATCACACAAAACAATATGATACTTTTTGAGAAATTGAAAATAACTAGGGCATTAGGACAATATCGAAGTTACCACATCAAAGGCGTCCACAAGCACAGAGAAGTTTGGGTTGCTTTTGTAGCTTTGTATCACAGAGGAGTTAACGCCTTTTCCTGCACACTCAATGAAGACCTGGGGCCGATCCACAGGAAGGAGCTGCACCTTCTTCAGTTCTCTCAAGCCCCAGAACAGAACCTTAAATCACACATCACCTTTTATACACTGTAAACACTTTGTGTAACTTTTTAAAATCTGGACAATTACATTAAACTCACTTCAATTCTATACTTGCAGAGCACAGGTCGGATGTATGAAGGCACGGGGTAGATCTGGCCCTCTGGCTGATCTATCTCAGGTAGTGGATGCTTTCCTGTCTTCACATTTATGTTTGTAATTTAGCTTAGATTTTTATAATGTTTCAACATTATTTCATTTATTTAATACAACTTGAAAAAATACAATATTTTGCAAAGTAATCAGTAATATGAAGTTATACAACGTAATGCATACAAATCATGAAATATCAAGATAAATGTGGGGAGATTGTCCCAAAATATTATATAACCTAACCTAACCCCTAATGAAATGACACATTTAATAGCTTTTAAGATTTCGTTTTGTACCTGGATAAGCTCAAACGCTCCAAGTATGTCACCACCAGACATGCTACCATAAAAAAGAGGACTGTACTGCAGCTGAGGTGGTGTGTATGGCTCCTCGTTGAGCCGGACCACTGGCACGGCTATAGTGGAGCCCAGGTACTCTGGTTTACCCTGTGAATTAAAATAGTATTTTATTGCACAAACCTATGGTACAGAAGCGCATTGCATTCACAAAAGAAAAAAAAATCACAGGAATTATGTCATAATTATGACTTACTATCTCATAATTGTGAGATATTCTCTCATAATTATGAGATAATATCTCATTATTATGACTTAATATCTCTTAATTATGACTTAGTACAGTATCTCATAATTATGACTTACTAACTCATAATTATGAGGTAAGGGGAACAGTTTGTGGCAGTTGGGCATTTTAGCGCATGACATCAGAAATGAAAGTTACTGCATCCTTTTGGTTGGAAGCGCCCTATTGCACAACCATGAAGATGCAGCACCTATCCTATCGTTTAGCTTGATGATTCTACATTATTTTGAGATAATAAGTTATAATTATGAAATAGTAAGTCATAATTTTTAGATCAGGATCTCATAATTATGAGATATTATTTCATATTTATGAGTTAGTAAGTGATAAATATGGGATCAGGGTCTCATAATTATAAGATATTAAGTCATAAATACAAGTTAGTAAGTCATAATTACGAGATAATAACTTATAATTATGAGAAAATTTCTGTGATTTTTTTTTCTTTCATGGGCAATGCGCAATGCGCTTCCGTAGCAGACAACCCCACCAAGATCACCAATTTACACCAGAATCACAAAGCATATAAAAAATATTTCAATGTAAACATGTTTTATGTATATGAGGTTAGAGTTTCCCCTTAAGGGTTTAGATATAAATAAGTAAAGGTACATAAATGTCATCCACAGTAGACATAAAAAAGTTAATTTTAGTTTTTTTGCTTCTTAAAATTATTTCCTACTTATTTTAGGAGATTATAAAAAAATCCACTCAAATGTACAAACATGATAATGTTCAGCTATAATAAAAAAATTGAAACTTACCACTGCATCTTCATCATAGACCTCAACAACAACAAGAGGCGGCTCTTGTACAATGTCAGTGACCTCTCCATACAGAGACACCTTATTTGCCATCAACATCTGGTTCCAAGTTGGGGTAAGAGTCTGGTTAATTACCTAAAGGAAAGAAGAGGTTAATTGTGATTTAAAGTTGTAAGAGTGAAAAGATACTGTACCAAGCTAATCATACATAGTGTCCTCATTCTGTATGATGCATTTGCCAGTGTTTTCTATAGATTGTAACAAAAAAACATGAGATATCATTTGTTTGGGAAAAAATTTGTCTAACATGTTTTTACAGAATCATTGTAATCATATTAAAAGCTTAACACCGTAGCGTCCTGACAGTGAAGTTATTCCTGTATCACAAAGAATGTGCTTACTGCTGTGCAATGGGTGTTTGAGTGGAAGGATACTCTGGCGAAGGGGTCTGACAGGCCTGTGTTGTCTGCTGCGATGAGCCCACGAGCCTGGTACATATGAGCTCTCAGCTGAAACCTGTGATGGTCTGAAAAAAAAAAGGAAATAATTGTATAATTTGTAATATGCATCAATGCGTCATAACTAATTACCACTATAGTCCCATGCATTAGCACTTATGTATATAATTACATATTTCTGTGAATGTTTATTAATATTGTCATTTCTCTCTGATTTTACAATTTACTGAAAAGATGCAACACTTCTATTACACTGGAAAAATGCATTGTAAATATACAGTATATGTTTAATTTGATCCTTTTGCCTTCCTTGCTTTATTTGCTCATCATACTTTCAGTTTCTTCAAAAGTACAGTATATGACCTCAT